>LR749490.1:171403-203915 GCA_902729485.2 Mus minutoides | reverse complement strand
CCTCCCTCCCTCCCTCCCTCCCTCCCTCCCTCTCTCTCTCTCTCTCCCTCCCACCTAATGCTGCCTAAAATGTTTAGGGATTGGTGGAAGGTATCTTACACAGAGTCAGAATCTCAGTAGCCAAGGCTGGCCTCAAATTTCTATGTAGTTGAAAGTGATCATGAACTTCTGATCTTCTTGCCTCTGCCTCCCAAGTGCTGGAATTATAGGTGTGGGCCACCATACCTGAGTTTTGTGTGATAGGGATTGAGCTCAGGGCCTCAGGAATGCTAGGCAAGCACTCTTCCAACTGAGCTATACCCCAGTCCTTAGTTTTCTTGAGAGAGAGAACATGAGAGTGAGCTGCTGTGTGTATGTTGGTGTGCTCACAGTCACCCATGTGTGCTTTCTTGCTCAGATACTTTCACTCCCTCTTCTGTGAGCTTGTCTACTTGTTCTTTATAACTTGTTTGTCTTACATATTGCTTCTGCCATATATTTCTTGGGTCCCATCTACTTTGTGTCCTTAAACTGACCTTACCCCTTTTCTGGGTAAACCATTCATATGTGACCACCTCACTACATCCATTCATTTGAAATGCCAACTATATGACGCCCACGGATGAAATTCCTGACAAGTAGTTTACGGCAGGAAGAGTTCCAGGGAACAGTCCACGCAGGGAGGGAAGGCACAGCAGTGGGTACTTGAGGAGGCAGCTGGGAGGTAAAGACAGTTGAGTGCTGCTGCTCAGGTCTTCCTCTTCTCAGTTCAGGACCTAAAGTGCTGCTAAAGTATTCATTCTCACCCCAGCGTCAATCCTGTCAAACAGACAATCAGGATTAGCCATCACACCTAAGCTCCCTTAAACATTTACAGTGATTCTCATTGTGTAACAAGAAGCTTTGCCCTGGAGCACTGAACTCATTTCTTTTGTTTTTTTGGTTTTTCGAGACAGGGTTTCTCAGTATATCCCTGGCTGTCTAGGAACTCACTCTGTAGACCAGGCTGGCCTCGAACTCAGAAATCCACCTGCCTCTGCCTCCTGAGTGCTGGGAATAAAGGCGTGCGCCACCACACCTGGCTGAACCCCTGGAGTGGAAATTGCTGCTCTGGACAGCCTTACTAAGATGAGCTGGTTTAGTGTGTGAGTGTCAGTGAGAAAAGGGATGTCTGGATTGGGATGTGAGTGTAGTCAACTTCTCTCTCATATGCTACTGTTAAGTAGTTTCGGTGACTGTGGTGGGTGAGTCTTATATTCAGTCAGAGATCCTGAGACAATGAAGAATTTGGAATGGAGACTGGCGGTGACTCAGTGGCCAAAAGTGCTGCTCCACTTCCCCAGGACCCATGCTTGGTTACCAGCACCATGTCATTTCTGCCTGGAACACTTGTGCCAGGCACTCCTCTGGCTTCCACAGGCATGCATACACAGAGACAAATGATAAATATTATGTTTTGTTTTGTTTTTAAATTTGGGCAGGTGTGGGAAGAATCTGAAATGACTCAGTCTCTTTCCTTCCCCTTTTATTTTCGTCTCCCTCCCTTACCCCTTTTCTCTCCCTGTCTTTCTCCTATCTTTTTTTTTAACCTTTCAGAAAACCACGGCTTTTGGACCCTAAAAGGTCTGGATTGGTCATACTGCTTTCTGAAAGGTAAAAAAAGAAAAGAAAGAACTTGGGAGGTGTGAAGGTTGGTTTGCTGGGGACAGAGGGCTATCTTTAGTTCACTTGTTTCTGTACCAGCTTGTACTTTGCCATGTGTGTTTCAGTTTAAAGTAACAAGACACACAGTTTGGTATTGTACCCTCAGAGGAAGTCTTTCAACCAGGAAGTAGCTGATCTTCTGTAACTAGGATCTGTAAAAATTAGGTGTGATACAGGGCGTGGTTGTACACACCTTTAATCCCAACTGTTGGGAGGCAGAGGCAGGAGAATCTCTGAATTCCAGGTCTGCCAGGGCAGTTACACAGAAAAACCCTGTCTCTGAAAAAAAAAAAAAAAAAAAGGTATGGCCATCATTCTGTGTATAGGGGAATGGCTCCAAGATCCCTATAAATCCCCAAATCCATTCATACTCAAGTTCCTTAATATTGTATTTACATATAACCCATCATCTCCTCTTACCTGTTTGTGGGTCCTAGGGATTGAACATGGAGCTTCACGTATGCTCCACAGGCTAAGCTGTATGCTGGGCGTGAATTCACTGCCAGCTCCTTGTATTCTAACCTGCAGATGACTTGTAATACAGTCATGCAGTGTGACTAGTATGCAGATAGTTATTATACTCTGTTGGTTAGACCCTAAAGAGCATAAGTACAAAGAGATTTCAACATGTTTCCTACACATGTAGACATATAAACACACATGGGTAGTTTTTATCCATACCTGAAAAGATAAAGGGAATGGATAGACTATGTAGTAACTGCGTGTCTGAGAGGAAACAGAAGTCCCTGGCTACAAGTAAACCTTGAGTTTAGGGTTGATCTCACTGGAACCTCCTTTCAGAACTAGTTTGTATTTCTTACTGGTTATGGTGTTTAATTTTCCCAGTTAAAATATATTTAATTAAATTTTTCAAGCTTATTTCAAATGTAAGAGGTTTTTTTGTTGTTGTTTTTTGTTTTGTTTTGTTTTGTTTTTATTAGCTTACAAAAAAAATTTTTTTTTAGGCCTGATCTTATATGGCTTAAAATGGCCTAGAGCTTGCTGTGTAACAAAGGAAGACTGAATTTTTCTCTTGACTTCATGTCCATAGAGGCATGCGCCACCACAACTTGTTTACAAGATGGTGGAGATAAAACCAAGGGCTTCCTGCATGCTAGGCTAAGGCTCTGCGCAGTAAGGTACATCTTAACTCTTTAGGAGGAGGAAGTATTTTGGGGAGCTAGAGATATAGCTTAACAGTTCAGAGTGCTTGCTGCTCTTGCAGGAGACCCAAGTGTGGGTTTCAGGACTCGTATTGGGTTGCTTATACCACCTGCAACTCCAGATCCAGGGATCCAGTACCTCTTCGAAAACAGAGACATACACACAGATAATAAAAGCAAAACAAATTAAATATATTTTAAAGGTTTGTTTGTTTGTTTTTAATATATTTCAAGTTCAATACTGCTTTCTCCTATCATACAATTTTAGAGAGAAATATTACTTTACCTTCTGGATTATTGTATTGCTTGGTAAAAGATGTCAAAATTTAGGGATTTTATGAAACTTGTTTCAAAAGAGTTTTTGAGTGACCATGTGAAAGTTCATGTAACTGTTGTGTTTAAAATGTTAGGGCAACCAAAGGTTGTAAGGTCTCCCTGTATTACAGAGCAGCATGCCTGCTTGATAGGCCAGCCACTCATGCAGCCTCTGCTGACTAGGACATACAGCGAGTAAGCAGAGAGTTCGATGTGGACATTAGAACAGTGCTGCCCAAGAACCAGTGGGACAGAAATGTTTTCTGTGAAAATAAGAGGAAGGGTGTCTTAGGTAACCCAAGAAAACTTAAGCAGGCTAAGGAAGAGCCACGGCTTGGAACATGAACTAATACTTCTTTTCCTTTTTAGAAAGACAACAAAGTTGCTGCATAGTCTACAAACAAGTCTTTGAAAATAGGTGACTCCTAGCTCTTCATGGTCCTGGAAAGTGCTTTCAGTCTTTGTGAAGAATGAAGAAGTGAAGTTGCTGTCTTGTCTGTCAACAGCACTGGGTTTTGTCTGTTTTCTGCTTCATTTCAAAGCTACACTGCAGTTGCTTTGGGGCAGGAAGGCTCGTCTTAAAACACAAGTATAAGTGTATGTGGAGTAGCAGGTGGATGTGATTCCTTGTGTAGAGTTGAACTAAAGCCAGCTAAATGGAACTGCTAAGTATTTTTTTCATCACTGAAAGGATTTTCTTATCACTAATTAATTGTATTCGGCAATTACTTCGAGTTGCCTGCAGATAGGCCGTGATACTGTGTTTTGAGCCACAGAAGGTTTTGTGCGTGTGCGCGCGCGTGTGTGTGTGTGTGTGTGTGTGTGTGTGTGTGTGTGTGTCTTTTTCTTTTTGGAGATCCTATAATATGAGGTAGCTTATTTCGACACTTAATTAGGGTGCTGGATGGTAGAGAATTTTGTCAGTCAACTATGTACACACAAGTAAATACTGTTTCTTAGGCAAAGGTAACTTTTTTATATAGTTGTAAAATTCCATTATATTCCATTGCCAAAGAAACATTAAGAACTTTGTATAGCTGTATAAAAAGCAACTAATTTTTTAAAGAATAAACGTTTTAAAGTCAGCAAACATATGTGTCCTTGCAGAAGTCAGTGTGCTGAGGAACAGGGATATGGGTGGGTCTTTTCTCCTTGCTTTCCAGGCTTAAGGTTTTTGATTTCCTTTGTAATGTTTGGACCACAAGTGAAGATTTGATAACTTTATTCCATTATCTAAAAAGCATAAATTATTCATGCATAGTGTATGGACTTCGTTTTGTAGCAAATCACAGGATTTGTTGAAATAACATATTTTAAGTGTATGAATGTAAATAATCATAGATGAGAGTGTACCTCGCTGTATTTTCAAATACGTAACCTTCTCCTTTTTAAGACATTAAAACTCAATATATCAGTTGACCCATTCCTCCTGCTATGCCTGGAATTCTGTTGTGGTAATTCTGACTCCTGTTTTATGTCAAAAAGATGGAGTTTTCAGAATCCTCTGGCACCTGTAAAACATCACTAACATAGTATGCGGGCCTGTGGCCTTCTAATGACTCTGTACACGTTTGTTGCTAACTGTAAATTACTAATAAATCTTTTTTGATATTTAAGCTATAGTGAAAAAAGATCTGGCCACTTTGTGTTTTTAATAAAGGCCATGGAATAAAGGGATCCAAAGATTTCGATATTTTTAACTATATTGGGTTTTGTTAACTTTCTCACTAAAACATTCAGTAATGATAAAGGCATGTGAAACTGCACTGTAAGGAGAATTGGAGTACTTAAGGATGGCTGATTATTTTTTAATTTTATATCTTTTGTATAGAGCAACAAGAAAATACCTTATAATTTGGTTTCATTGTTAAGATCCAGAACTTGACAGCCGTCGTTTCCTGTGCGCCTGCATGTGAACAACTAACCCTTTTGTAGGGTCCAGATCATGGGATTGAACACATGTTTAGGCATGTTAAGCATCAGAGCACGTGCTGTGCTAACACTTGTAGGCTGAGATGTCCCAGCCCAGTTCTCTCCGCTCGTACAGGGTGAACTCACACTTTTTCTCAGCCATGCGTTGTCCCAATAATAACTGGCAGCATGGTGACCCCACTGTGCATCTTCTAATCGCAAGGCTTTTATCCTAAAACAGAATAAAACTCTTCAATGAAAACTCTTCTCAAAGTTCTTTCTCATGGATAGTGACATTCTCTTCATGGGAAGAAAATGAAAAGCATCTTGAGTGTGAGATGCAGCGATGGTAATGTTTGCCCTGGAGCAGCTCAGTCATTGTCTAACCACTTGTAATATTTATTTATTGTTGTACGTGGTCAAGGAAAGCTAAAAGTCCCTTTCTCTCTGAACATATGACACTCACTAATTAAGATCTGTGACATGAGGAGAAAAGATGAGCCACACATAAACCACACTGGAACGACCCATTCAGAGTGCACCTCTATGGGCAGATAGATGTAGGAGATACATGAGTTGCAGATGAGTGGTGTGCATCTCACCCAGAAACATAAGACCTACACCACTAAACCCAGTTAATGCAGCACTAGGGATGGAACCCAAGGTTCCATGCTTGCTATAGGAGAGCTCTCTGCATCAACTAAGCTACTTCCTTGTCCCAGCTGAGTGTCATTTTTCCGATAGGCTCCATTGTGCTGTAGTGAGTGCCTTAGAGGTTCTCTAGTGAGGCCTAGGACTCCCACACCTCACAGGACACGGATCAGCTAGCATCAACATTGGCTCATCTGATGGTCCTCTAAGAGCCATGATAGAGTCCACACTAGAAAAGCTACAATTCCCACCCTCATCTCCCTTCCAAATCTAAATCCTATATATCCACATCTCGAAACTGACCTTTAACAAAGCACAATGAACAGGTTCTCACAGGAGTCTCTGATGGCCATTGTAACTCTGCCTTCTTGGGTTCACAGATGTTAGCCACCACACCTGACAAAACAGAAACCTTGCTCTACTTTCCTTTGGGGTTTGCTGCTTTGAATGCAAATTTAATTTGTTCCTAGCAGATAGCAAATGAGTGTATTTTGTAACCTACCAGAAAAGCTGCTTCAGGGCACTGCGTTTCCAGCATATGGTGAGTGAGAAGCAACTTCGAGTGCTGGGATTAAAGGCATGAGCCACCACGCTTGGCTATTTTAAGCTCTCCAGTGAAGGTACCATGTCTGCATTGAGTGTTATGGGTGCCTGGGCCATACTCAGTATTTAAAAGTTTGCTGGCATTGGAGTGTGTCATGGTATGTGGTAATAGAGGTGAGGGAGTTCAGTAACCTAGGTGGCACTGCTTGGTTGACTGGTTACTGTGAGCCTCAAAGCACATACCTTTTTAATCCAGCGTTTGGGAGGCAGAGGCAGGAGGACTCTGAATTAGCAGCCAGCCTGGTCTACAGCGCGAGTTCCAGGACAGTCATGGCTACACGGAGAGACCTTGTCTTGAAAAAGAGCTGGCAGTGTGTAAATCAGTAGCAGAACACGTGACTAATACCAACATAGCTGTGGGTTTGATCCCAGCACTGCAAAACAGGTAAAAATCAAAGTCATGGAATTAACAGTTACCCCTGAATCAGAGTTGGAAGTGGGGGCCTACCACATAGCTTTATGGTGACAACTGTCTTGAGGTATCTGAAGAGATGGCAACAAAGGAAGTCATAGTTCTGAGTTTCCAAGTGGCCATCTGTTGATGTGCTGCTCCCTGGAACACCAGGCAAGCGCCTGGGGGAGTGGCCCTCGGAGGTGCTAGGTCTGTTTGCCAGGACCAGAGTTAGGAAAGGGCCTTGTGGTTTTAGGTTCCACCAGCTCGGGGCCAGACCTGTGAGCCTGAGCCAGTGTCTCCTAAATCACAGCTCAGTTCATATTTAATAAAAATACTTCCAGATTAAGTCATGAACCTATCACTAAAAGACCCAAATCGAACTCCAGGGTAGGCTGAGGTTGATTTTTGAGGAAATGCCTTAAAATGTGCTGATGCAGTATTACAGCTTTTTAGTCCTAGGCTTTCAGGGAAACAAAACAGCTAGACGAGGCAGGAGCATGTTTTGAGTCAGGAATGGTGAGGCTTTCAGGGTGACTCACAGTCACTGGTGTTTTAGGGGCATAAATCTGCCTAGAGTCACTCAGCCCAGAAAGTTACTTCCCTAAGACTGGCCGTCTGCAAGTGAGCAGTGCCAAGGTTGTGTGGAGCCTGGGTCCACGCAGAGTATAATGAGTTCCAGCTGCTAGCCTTTGTAGCCATTCTAGAACCAAGAAGAGGAGCATGTTTACTAGGTGTCTGAAGGGCACCTCTAAAATCTTTGTGCTCCCCTAATCCAGGTAATCCTCAGCTGCCAACTTCCCGGGCCTGTCATTGAAAGTACAGATCCCAGCCATGGTGCAAGAAAATGGGTTAGCTGGACAATGGCTCCCCTCACTCCACTCCACTCCTCTAGATTTAATAACATTTCTTGTCCCCTGTTAGGTACAGGGAGCACCCCAGGTGGCGGTTTATATCATGGAATTGATGGTTTCTCTTTCCTTGAAGGCATCACATGTAAAAAGGATGTGCATGCTATAGAAGTTGTGAGTATTTTGTTTAGGAGACAAGATCTCCCCCCTGAAGTTCAGGCTGGCCTTAAACATGCCACTTTCCTGCCTTAGCATCCCAAATACTGGAAGGCATTTGTACTGTGTAACCAAAGCTGACCTTGAACTTCAAAAAGCCCGCCTAGAGGCTGGAGAGATGGTTCAGTGGTTAAGAACACTGACTGCTCTTCTGAAGGTCCTGAATTAAATCCCAGCAACCACATGATGGCTCACAACCATCCGTAATGAGATCTCTCTTTTGGTGTGTCTTAAGACAGCTACAGTGTACTTACATATAATAATAAATAAATCTTTTAAAAAAAAAAAAAAAAAAAAGCCCTGCCTCTACCTCCTACCTCCTACCTCCTAGAATTACAGGTATGTACCAACTGAACTGATTTTGACATTTTGAGACAGAGTGGCACTGAGTGGCCTTGGCTGGCCTGGAAGTCATGTAGGCTGACTTGGAGCGTGCAGCAGTTGTTCTGCCTCTGCCTCCTGCATTGCTGGGACTGTAAGCATGTGCCACCATGCCTAGCTAGAAGACAGACTTAACAGAAAAGAGAGGAAGGACAAACAGCATGCTGCACTGTTACCTAGAGGTGTGTTAGCTCTCTGAAGCTCACTGTTTTTTAACTCTTTTTTTTTTTTTTTTTGGTTTTTTGAGACAGGGTTTCTCTGTATAGCCCTGGCTGTCCTGGAACTCACTCTGTAGACCAGGCTGGCCTCGAACTCAGAAATCCTCCTGCCTCTGCCTCCTCCACGCCTGGCTTAAAAAAGGTGGCTGGAGAGAAAGCCGTGGGTGCTGGGAACTGAACTCTTATATTTTTGGTTGTGAGCCTAGCCTTTAACGGCTGAGCCATCTCTCCAGCCCTTAACTTTTTATTCTTTGTGAGTTTCACATCTTGCACCCCAGCCCAGCTCATCTCCCTGTCCCCTTGAATCCACTTTATGCCCTTGCAGCCTCCTCAAAAAACACACACAAAGCACACACATTTCATGGTGGAACTGTAGCATGTCACAGTCTCTCTCTATACCCCTTTCCACCCCTTCACTTGCCAATGCTCATTGCAATGAGTCATTGGTCTGGTTCAAGATCTCTGGCTTCTGTGACACCATCAGTACTGGCTCCTCACTGGGTCTTCTGGTTATCCTGTTGTTGCCCTGTGTCATGGAGATCCTGCAGCTTTGCATCAGCAGAACTGGCCCTTTCACAGGTCAGACTCTGCATTGGCAGATTCCCAGTCCCACTCCCAGGAGCCTTACCTTTCAAGGCTCACTCCTAATCCTTCCCAACACAGATTTCTTATTGTTTCTATCCATATAAATAGGAGTGTGCAGTAGTGTTTGTTTGAGTTCCTGTGCATGGAGCCAGAAGGCAGCTTGATGGATTCACTGCCCTGCTTTAACCTTTCAATCCTAGGGGTCAAATTCAGGTCATCAGGCTTGGAGGCAACAAGTGCCTTTTGCCACCCTCACAGTGTATGTGTCTGTCTCCCTCTCCCCCTCCATCTCCCTCTCTCACACTCCTTGCTATGTAGCCCTGGCTGGCCTAGAACTCACTATGGAGACAAGCAATAGTGACCTCATCTTGTGAAATCCAGTGTCCTTCACTCCCTTTAAAAAAAAAAAAAGGTATGTGTTTAATGTGTTTATTTTTATTTTGGGGATAGATCCAGACGCTGGCCTCCCCCTTCTAAGTACGGAACTCATGAGCTCCTTTCTGCCTATGGGATGTCTTTGGCTTCTGGCTGGGAGTCCACAAGATCATCATTCTTGTGGCCATGGTGTGTTCCTCTGAAAGAATTCAAAGCAGAGGGGAGAGGCCCAGGAGCAGAGTGCAAAACACCAGATCCAAGCGTTGAAGGAGACTTAGGAAGTGGAACCTCTCAGGATGTGCCCAGTTCTCCAGCGTGAAGTAGAAGGGAGAAAGCAGTGCTGTCTGCCAAGGCTTAAGACTCAGTGCCCATGGCTTCCACACTGGGGTGGGGAGGACCGTCTACGGAAGCACCCCTCTGCCTGCCTTACACCCAAATGCCACACTTCCAGCAATAACCACAAGCAAACCACATTGTTTGTACAGACAGTGTAGAAACAGTGAGCCATTCTTAGCAGTTCTGGAATTGGGGCATGGGAGGGGCTATCTGGCAGTACACACTTCCAGATGCCGGGCAAGAGGAAGACTTGTGAGAGTCCTAAAGCCACAGAAGTTCAACCTGCTGAGATACCTCGGCACATCACTGCACACCCTGACTTTGTCCTTGTCCAGTGACCTTTTCCTCTCATCCCCTCCTATGTAACGCTGTGGACACACCTATCCATCCACCCCATATGCAGTAGCTCTGAGTGTTGACTGTCACTCGCTTTGGGCTTCAGCTGGTTGGTGGGAATGTAACTCCCGGTCTGGGATCTTTCTTTCTCAACTTTATGAGCTTCTTCCTTTGTGTTCCTCCCTGCCGGTCTCCAGCCAGCTTAGACACCATAATCCATCATTTATATCGCAGATACCCTGAAGTCCCTAGCTTCTCTTGTGAGCTTCTTGCCTGGCAGAAACCTCAGCTCTGAAGGGAGCCACTTGTACACAGTCACTCTTCACCTAGAAGGGAATCATACTTGAAGGACGGGGGATGCAGCTTAATGGTAGAACACTTGCCTAGTGTGCACAAGACCATCCCTGGATTCAGCTCCGAGCAACAAATAGTTGGGAAATGGATACTACTGTAATATGAGTCTTCCTCTCCTGGGCCTGGACATGGCCAGCAATGCATATTTGTATAATCACCTCTCTGCAGACAGCAAGTGGTCTGACCATCAACTCCAAAGAAAACTGGAAGCTCTCTGACAGAGACTGCCCTCACAATCTAAACCACCCTTGTCTGCCTCCGGCCTTCCCTAGGGACCCTACTTTTAAAAGACCTGTCAACAGTTTTGCCTGTGCCCTGGCACCCTACCCACCTCCCAGACTTAAATTACAGACTCACTCAGCTTCTTTCGTGAGAAGCCTTTCCATTATTAGTTAATTACTATGCTAGCGTACTATTTTATGTTGTATACAGAATTACTTGCATGCTGTAGTAGCTACACGGCACATTTGCCCTTATACTTTTTGTGTGGGCACTGGGGTTTGAGCACTTAGCAGCCAGGTCCTTCACTACTGAGCTTCACTCCCAGACTGTTTGAGAAGGGTCCCACTGTGTAGCCTTATCTGACTTTAGACTTAGAGATCTGCCTGCCTCCATCATCCAAGTCGTGTAGCTCACAACCCCCTGTAACTACAGCTCCAAAGGTCTGGTGATCTCTCCTGGCCTCAGCAGGTACTCAGGCTTGTGTCACACTGACACACACACACACAAACCATGAATTTTTTAAAAATGCTTTTTAAGATTTCTGTATGAGAATGTTTTATCTGCATGTGTGTATGTGCACTACATGCATGCCTGGGGCCCATGGAGTTGAGAACAAGGTTTTCAATCCCTTAGAACTGGAGTTATACACGGTTGTGAGCTGCCATGTGGGTGCTGGGAATCAAATCTGAGTCCTCAGAAGTGCTTTTATTCACTGAACCATCTCTTTAGTTCCCAAAAGAAATCTTTAAAAATTGTAATTTTTAAAAACTGGACATGAGCTGGGCATGGTGGCGCACGCCTTTAATCCCAGCACTTGGGAGGCAGAGGCAGGCGGATTTCTGAGTTCGAGGCCAGCCTGGTCTACAAAGTATAGCCAGGACTATACAGAGAAACCCTGTCTTGAGAAAAAAAAAAAAAAAAAAAAAAAAACTGGACATGGTGGTTTGTGCTTTGAATGAGGAAGCAGAGGCAAGTGGATGTCTATGATCTGGAAGACAGCTTATTTTGCATAGGAAGTTCTCCAGACCAGCCACAGATACATAGTGAAACCCTGTCTCAAAAAAAAAAAAAAAAAAAAAAAAGACAGAGATTTTTAAGTTATTTTTATAGGAAAGGTAAGTGTGCCCTGTGTCTAATTTGCATACTTTAGAGGGTCTTGTACTACCACTACCACTTGGGAGGCTAAAGCAGGCCTGGGCTATAGCAAGACCCTATATTAAATATCTGGCCGGGCAGTGGTGGTGCACACCTTTAATCCCAGCACTTGGGAGACAGAGGCAGGCAGATTTCAGAGTTCGAGGCCAGCCTGGTCTACACAGAGAAACTCTTGTCTGGTGAAGCAGGGCATGGGGAAAGGGAGAAGTTGCAGTATTAGAGAAGCTGGCCTCGCCCCACTCCACCTGCCTTCAGATTCTGTTTTTTGGTATGTTACTGACTTTGTATGAAAGAGGAAAACCCTTTTATTCAGCAAACATTACATTTTTTTAAGGTTTTTAAGATTTATTCATGCATATATCATTCTGCCTGCATATATGCCTGCATGCCAGAAGTGGGCACCAAATCTCATTATAAATGGTTGTGAGCTACCATGTGGTTGCTGGGATTTGAACTCAGAACCTCTGGAAGAGCAGTCAGTGCTCTTAACTGCTGAGCTATCTTTCCAGCCCCAGACATTAAGTCCTTACTGTATAGCAATTCTAGTTCTCACTGCAGAGGAAGCAGCAACAAATGGAGCCAAGCCAGGGCTGGTTGGCACTTGCTTTCTGCAAGAAGGAGACTACATGAGCACTTACTACATAAGAGGCTTAAGAGATGGAAAAAGCAGGAAGTGGGCAAGAAAGAGAGTGGTACCAGGAAGGAGTTGCTGCCACCAGTTTTAAGTAGGTGAGGGATATGTACATTTAAAAAGTGACCGCATGGAGCACACACCTTTAATCCCAGCACTTGGAGGCAGTGCCTGGTGAATCACCATGGTCTACTTAGTGAGTTCCAGGATGGCCAGAGCTATGTAGTGAGACCCTGTTAAGAGGCCATTGGGAGTTGACCTCAAGGGCTGGAGAGATGGCTAAGCAGTTAAGAGCACTAGCTGCTCTTCCCAAGGACTTGGGTTAGATTCCCAACATCCACAAGGCAAGCTAACTCTTGTTCCAGGGGATCTGAGGCCCATTCCAGAGCCCACATACACTGCACACACATGGTGCACAGACATACATGCAGACAAACACCCATACATATAATTTTTTCTTTTTTTTTTTAAGATTTATTTAAAGCCGGGCATGGTGGTGCATGCCTTTAATCCCAGCACTCGGGAGGCAGAGGGTCTTGTGCCTAGTGTAGGCAGATTTCTGAGTTCGAGGCCAGCCTGGTCTACAAAGTGAGTTCCAGGACAGCCAGGACTATACAGAGAAACCCTGTCTCGAAAAACAAACAAACAAACAAAAAAATTTATTTATTTATGTATATGAGTACACCATTGCTCTCTTTAGAGGGCATCAGATCCCATTACAGATGGTTGTGAGCCACCATGTGTTTGCTGGGAATTGAACTCAGGATCTCTGGAAGAGCAGTGAGTGGTCTTAACCACTTAGCCATCATCTCTCCAGCCCAATTATCTTCTTTTAATACTTAAGAGAGGAAGGACATTCAAGCAGAAACAAGAGCAGCTGCAAAGCCCTTGTGGCAGGTGTGACCCTGAACAGCAGCCATGCAAGTTAGGGTGCAGAACAGAACATTTGAAAGTAGGAATGGAGCTGTGGGAAGGGATCAGAGAGGAAGCAGGGCACTCCACCCCAATACTGGCAGGTAGGCTGAACTCTGTCAAGAAAAAACTAGCAGACCAAGAAGCATGAAGGCCCGTATTATTACTCCAGGTGTCCCTGATCCCTGGTAATTGGAACACATGGCTTGAGTCTTGAGTACTCAATCTATGTTACAATGGCCTTTGTCATAGAGCCCATCCAGCAGAGGCCCGTGTGACATCCCTTAGCAAACTGTCCCTCTGTCTTCAATGTATGTATTCACCCAGTTGGATTAAGGGAACAGGGTTCAGAATCACACCCCTTGCTGTGCCAGACCTGTGGTTACAGGAAGCTAAGTTGTTTCCCAGTTTTTTGTAGTCCAGGGAACACTGTAGTGAAAGACCTTCATTATCGTTTCACATGTGGGTTTATCTGGAAGAGAAATTCTAAGAGGTGGAAATTCTTGGAAACAGCATGGCATTGTAATTGTAATAAATACCTGCTCTGTCATACTTAGGAGCCACAGCAGTGTATTCAGGAGCAGTGTATTCCTCAGTTAGGGTGGGGTTGTGTTGGGGGTTGGTCTGGTGCTGTTGTATATTCAAATGTTATATTCTGTACCCCAAGACCTGGTTGCCCCAAGAGAAGCAAATTTCCATGTATACTACCCTTTGTTGTGCAAACCTTACTCCCCAGTTTAAAACTATTGGTTAAAAAAAACTGGCAACAACCAGTCACTGAGGGGAATAGAGAGCAGTTATCAGGTTTGAGTTACTAGGAGGGGAGGTGGGGTTACAGGTAGGGACCAGGAAGAGAAGGGGGGCACAGAGGAGGAGAAGACAGAGAGAAGAGGAGGTCCCCACTAGTCATGATGGACCAGTAGTACATGCCCAAGCCAGAGTGAAATGCCTCCCGAGGACACCAGACTGCTGGAGCAGAAATAACCCAAGAAGATTCAAACAAGAATTGGGAAGCACAGTTGAAGTAGCCAGTCTAGCATTAGAGAATTAGATTGGGGTCATCCCCCGGTAATTGTGCAGAGCCTAATAAATAACTCACAGTTTGAGTCTCATTTATTTGAAGGTGTAAGACTCAGACAAGCCTTAGCTTACTGGGAAACACCCCCACCCCCCAACCCCAGTGAATAATGTGGAGCCGTTGATTGATGCCAAAGCCAGAGGAATTTATTGTTCCAGCATTTTGGGGTCATCATCCTGCACCCGAGGGAGAGGCAGCAACCCTGAGCGGCCCAGGTTGGCAAGTTTTTATACAGTTTCCAGGGGCAGAATAGAGCATCAGCAGCTAGGCACAATATGATTGGAGGAACAGATCTCCCTTTAAACTGATTGGTCTTTAGGGAATGAGGTAGTAGGGGTTTAATTAGCCTCTTCCTTCTGGTACGTGCTCTCTGACCTGTCTCTTCCAGGAGGGGAGGGGTGCCTGGTAGAATTTTCCAACGGCTCTGAACTGACCTCATCAAAGGTAGATAGGGGGTGAGCATAATTCTTTTATTTTACAGGATCAAACCACATGATCATCAGTACTGTGTAAAGCAGCTTTGGAGAGTGTGTGTTCTGCTGGGGCATGGTGTTGCACACCTTTAACCCCAGCACTTAGGAAACAGAGGCAGGCAGATCTCTATGAGTTTGAGTTACAAGGCATTCTCTACCTAGAGAGAACCTGTCTCAAAAAAAGGGAGGGTAGGAGCTATAACCTAAATTATATGATGTCAGGAGCTAGTGTGCAGGTCAGTAGTAGAATACTGCTCAACATGTGACATGTGTGAGCCTAGGTTCAGCCACCAGTACCACAGACATTTATACCAGACAAGCCCTTGCACGCCTGCCCTTGCCCGTGCACATGTGCACATACACAGCACGGCAGTATCACGCGTTGGTCTCTTTGAGGGTAGGCGTTGTTTTATCATGTAAGTTATTTGTACTTCCCCTTCTATAGGCTAATTGTAAATACTCTATATTACAGAAAAGATTTCTTGTCTTTTAGGATTTATTTATTTTATGTATATGAGTACATGGTCATTGTTTTTAGATACACCAGAAGTGGGCATTGGATTCCATTACAGATGGTTGTGAGCCACCATGTGGTTGCTGGGAATTGAACTCAGGACCTCTGGAAGAGCAGTCATGCTGAGCCATCTCCCGACCTGGAAAAAAATGTTTTTAACATGTGAAAATGGTTAACACAAGTGAAGAAAAAAATAACATACATAGTCTTGTTCCTCACTGGATAAAGAGCTGCATGCCTGAGATCCAGCACTGAAGAGGAGTCAGGAGGTGGATAGAGAGACACACAGGGATAGAGAGACACACAGGGATAGAGAGACACACAGGGATAGAGAGACACACAGGGATAGAGAGACACACAGGGATAGAGAGACACACCGGAAGTTGAAGGGAGCGACATTCTATTTGGAGGAGAGTTTGTTTTGTTTTGTTTTTTGAGAGAAGGACATTCCTGCTGGGATGAGAAGGCTGAAGAAAAAGAACCCACAGTGCGTCTAGTTTCCTTTGTCTTTTCAGACTCACTAATTTTTTTTTTTTTTTTAAGTTTTTCGAGACAGGGTTTCTCTGTATAGCCCTTGGCTGTCCTGGAACTCACTTTGTAGACCAGGCTGGCCTCGAACTCAGAAATCCGCCTGCCTCTGCCTCCCGAGTGCTGGGATTAAAGGCGTGCGCCACCACGCCCGGCTTTCACTAATTTTTTTATTCATTATTAATGACTGCATTTAGCTCTCAAGGTAAAGGAGCACAAGGGAGGCCATGAACTTACTGTAGTAGGTGGAAGGCCCAACTCTCACACTTAACGTGAAAGTGGGACTGAGCCTCCAGGTGCCCTTGAGCTGGTGACAGACTGTTCTGCAGTTGGGAAAGGTCTTAAAGGAAAGTTGCCATTAATTTCACAGGGAAATTAATTTCATTAATTCATGTCTTCGTTTAAAAGTGAGGGCCAAGTTCAAGGGTCTTGGTTCCCAATGGAGACATTCCTTTAGAAGAGTCACTATGGACAAGACACAGCGGCCCTGGGAAGAAGGAGAGCGAACCTTGGATCCACACTAGTGCTCAGGACTCAGAGCCCACGCTCCTTCTTTCAAGGCAAATGCTATTTACTGTTTGACTTCTGTTCTTCCAGAAAGCATCTCTCTCCAAATTGAGTAACATGTACACATGAGTGAGTGTGTATATGAGTGTGTGTGTGTAAAACCCAATTTGCCTCTTTAAAAATATTTTTTGGGCCGGGTGTGGTGGCGCACACCTTTAATCCCAGCACTTGGGAGGCAGAGGCAGGTGGATTTCTGAGTTCGAGGCCAGCCTGGTCTACGGAATGAGTTCCAGGACAGCCAGGGCTATAAGAGAAACCCTGCCTCGAACACCCCCCCCCCAAAAAAAAAATATATATATTTTGAAGCCGGGTGTGGTGGCGCATGCCTTTAATCCCAGAACTCAGGAGGCAGAGGCAGGCAGATTTCTGAGTTTGAGGCCAGCCTGGTCTACAAAGTGAGTTCCAGGACAGCCAGGGCTATACAGAGAAACCCTGTCTCAAAAAGCAAAAACAAAAACAAAGACAAAAACAATATTTTTGAGAGAATATCATCCCTGAAACTCAGTATATAGACCAGGCTAACCTCAAACTCACAAAGGCCCACCTGCCTTTGCAACCACAGCTGGTTTAAAATATTTATTTTAGGCAGGCAGGTAGTGGTGGTGCATGCCTTTTTTTTTTTTTTAAGATTTATTTTATATATGTGAGGATGCTGTTGCTGTTTTCAGACACTAGAAGAAGGCATCCCATTGCAGATGGTTGTGAGCCACCATGTGGTTGCTAGGAATTGAACTCAGGACGTCTAGAAGAAGTCAGTGCTCTTAACCACTGAGCCACCTCCCCAGCCCAGTATATGCCTTTACTATTTCTTTTTTGTTTTGTTTTGTTTTTTGTTTTTACAAGACAGGGCTTCTCTGTATAGCCCTGGCTGTGTCCTGGAACTCACTTTGTAGACCAGGCTGGCCTCAAACTCAGAAATCCGCCTGCCTCTGCCTCCCGAGTGCTGGGATTAAAGGCGTGTGCCACCACGCCCGGCCTATGCCTTTACTATTTTGTACTATTTATTTATTTACTTATTACATCTATCAGGATGCATATGCATGCACTTTGCCCTGGTGCTCATGTGGAGGTCAGAGGACAACTTGCTAGAGTTGATTCTCTCCTTCCACCATGTGGGTTCCAGGGATCCAACTTAGGCAGTAAGGCTTGGTGGCAAGCTTTATCACGGGAAACTATAAAGCTAGTCCCCACTTCTCCCCTTATGTTGTATTATTAGGAAGAACCTAAATATACTCTTTTTCCCCATTTGTTTACCAACTGCTATCTAGATACAAAGAGGCCTTGCTCTTCCACAGGTTCCATTGAGTATAGAAATGGTTGTTGTTCCAGAACCTTCTGCATTCTGTTAAAGTCCAAACATGTTGTTCTCCAGGTCTTCAGCAAACAGGACTGGGCTTCTGATTATTGTCCCTTTAGGTCAGTCACTGCTTCCGGGACAACTTTCTAAGAAAGTCCTTGTTGTCATGGTGTGTTGGCACACATTTGTAAACCCAGCATTTCAGAAGCTGAGATAAGAGGATGACCAAGAGTTTGAGGTCAGCCTGCACTGCATAATGGGTTTTGGGCAACCTGGACTACAGTGTGGGACCCTGTCAAAAACTAAAAAGAGCAGGGTTACTGAAATGGTTCAATGGGTTAAAAACTCTGGCCACCAAGCCTGATGACTGGAGTCCATCCCCAAATCTACAAGGTGGAAGAAGAGAACTCACCACAGAGCTGGCCTCTGACTTCCTCGTGCAAGCACACCACACCATGCGCACCGTGGAAGGCATCCAGGTCTATGCGAGAACAGATAGTAAGGTCTCTGTCACAGCTTGCTTGAGTTATTGATATATGTAAACAGAGTCTCCCTTGAGGCTGGCTCACAGTGAAGGTAAGTCTAAGACAAGTCTGTTTCTTTTGCATTACAGATGACTGGGGTTAAAGCTCTGCACCACCAGGCTATAAAGGAAAGAAAAAAAAGAAAAAAGAAAAACTTTTAACACAGATTTTGGGGGCTGGGGGGTGAGCTGGAGAGATGGCTGGGTGATAAAGATGGAAGACCTGAGTTCGATTCCCTGCATCCACATTACGTGTCATCTCACAGTCTGCAACTCTAACTGGGGTGGGGGTTAGAGGTAAAG
This sequence comes from Mus minutoides, assembly GCA_902729485.2. Classification (NCBI taxonomy): domain Eukaryota; kingdom Metazoa; phylum Chordata; class Mammalia; order Rodentia; family Muridae; genus Mus; species Mus minutoides. Next base: position 185,343 of record LR749490.1, on the reverse strand, counting down.
AGAGAATATATATTTTTTTTTCTTTTGTTTTTTTGTTTTTTCGAGACAGGGTTTCTCTGTATAGCCCTGGCTGTCCTGGAACTCACTTTGTAGATCAGGCTGGCCTTGAACTCAGAAATCCTTCTGCCTCTGCCTCCCAAGTGCTGAGAGTAAAGGCATGCACCGCCACTGCCTAGCCTTGATTTCTTTTTTTTTTTTTTTTTTTGGTTTTTCGAGACAGGGTTTCTCTGTATATCCCTGGCTGTCCTGGAACTCACTTTGTAGACCAGGATGGCCTCGAACTCAGAAATCCGCCTGCCTCTGCCTCCCGAGTGCTGGGATTAAAGGCGTGTGCCACCATGCCCGGCTGGGAATATTTATTTTTATATTATTTTAACTGTGTGTGTGTGTGTGTGTGTGTGTGTGTGTGTGTGTGTGTGTGTGCTTGTGTGCGCACATATGAGTGCAAGTGTCCCTGGAGTACAGAGGAAGGTATTGGCTCCTCTAGAGCAGGAGTTACAGGTGGATGTGAGCCACTTGACATGGGAACTGGGAAACAAACTCAGGTCCTCTCCAAGAGCAGTATAGACCCACAATCACTGGGCCAACTCCCTTGCCATGCCTGACGCCTTATTTTGGCTTCTGCAAGCACCCCTATATACATAGCATGCACGCATATACACACATACATATAAAAAAAAATACTTAAGGTGCAGAAGCTCCAGGGCTCTGTGCTGACTAGGATGTGTCAGCTGTCAACGTTAGCATCCTTGCAGCAGTGATGAGGTCCCAGGCTCAGTTCTAGGGCTGTAGGTATCTCTACAGAAAGCCACCCTAGTGTTTGTTTGTACCTGAGTACAGGTGACCGGCCACAACAGGAGAAGGGACTTCTCACTACTGTGCAGCTCAGTGTTATTGCTGCTCTGGCTCTCCTGCCTTAGCCTCCTCAGCACTCAGAAGATGGATAAGCAACAGCACTCCCAGGCTGCTTTTTCTTGTCTCAAGCCCCCTTCTCATTCCTGCCTGAGCCATGCCTGCCAGATGCCAGGCAAGTGGTTCCTCCCGCCCTGCCTGCAATCCTCGTCATAGTTCAGGCATCCACGCCCTACCTGGGCCAGCAACCTTCCAAGGGCTTTGGTCAGTCTAGAAAGTCTGTAGTTAAGATGTTCTTTCAAGGCCGGGCAGTGGTGGCGCACACCTTTGATCCCAGCACTTGGGAGGCAGAGACAGGCAGATTTCTGAGTTCGAGGCCAGCCTGGTCTACACAGTTAGTTCCAGGACAGCCAAGGCTACACAGAGAAACCCTGTCTTGAAAAGAAGAAGAAGAAGAAGAAGAAGAAGAAGAAGAAGAAGAAGAAGAAGAAGAAGAAGAAGAAGAAGAAGAAGAAGAAGAAGAAGAAGAAGTTGTTGTTGTTGTTCTTTCTAGGGCTGGAGAGATGTTTCAGTGGTTAACTGACTGTTCTTCTGAAGGTCCTGAGTTCAAATCCCAGCAACCACATGGTGGCTCACAACCATCCTTAACAAGATGTCCTCTTCTGGAGTGTCTGAAGACAGCTATAGTGTACTTACATATAATAAAGAGAGTGTACTTACATATAAGAGAAAGAGAGAGAGAGAGAGAGAGAGAGAGAGAGAGAGAGAGGAAGGAAGGAAGGAAGGAAGGAAGGAAGGAAGGAAGGAAGGAAGGAAGGAAGGAAGAAGGGAGCTTAGGGCCATAGCGAGCAGGCCAGAGAGAGCAACCATCCATAATGAGATCTGACTCCCTCTTCTGGAGTGTCTGAAGTCAGCTACAGTGTACTTACATATAATAATTTTTTTTAAAAAAGTTCTTTCCAGGGGCTGGTGAGATGGCTCAGCGGGTAAGAGCACCCGGCTGCTCTTCCGAAGGTGATAAGTTCGAATCCCAGCATCCACATGGTGGCTTACAACCATCCGATCTGGCTCCCTCTTCTGGAGTGTCTGAAGACGGCTACAGTGTACTTACGTATAATAAAATAAAATAAATCTTTAAAAAAAAAAAAAAAAAAAAAAAAAGTTCTTTCCAGAATAGGAGGAAGGACTGGGGGACCTGAAGAGTTAGGAACTTCACAGGAAGTCTAACAGAATTGACTAACCTGGACCCTTGGAGCTCTCAGAGACTGAACCACCAACCAAAGAACATACACGGGCTGGACTTAGGCCTCCCCGCATGTATGTAGCAAATGTGCACCTTGGTCTTCATGTGGGTCCTGAACAACTGGAATGGAGGCTACCCCAAAAGCTGTTGCCTGTATGTGGGATATGTTCTTCTTGTCTGGCCTCAGTGGGAGAGGAAGTACGTAGCCTTACAGAGACTTTAAGTGTCAGGGTTGGAGGATATCCAATGGGCGCCCACCTGCTCAGAGGTAAGTGAAGGAGGGAATGATGCGGGAAGCATTGTAGGAGGGGTGACCAGGAAGGGGCTGTGAGTGGGATGTAAAATGGATAATTAAAATTAAAAAATTAATAAAAGAAGTCCTGTCCAGATTTTCCCTGCTTGATTCCACTCAGAAATACTACTTTCTCAGTGTAATTTTAGGGGGTCGGAGGTCAGATCTACTCACATACATGCACATACTCAAGATGATGTAACAGGAGACTCCCAAAGGCCAGCCTGGGCTACCTAGCAAGTTCCAAGCTAGCCTGAGGCAGTGAGACAGTCTCAAAAAAAAAAAAAAAAAAAAAAAAAAGATATTCTGTTGCTGCAACTGCCTCTTGGTCCTATGAATGTGATTGTTGTGTGAAAGTCAGTGATGTCCCTAAGAGCCAGTTCTTAGCCAGGCAAAATGAGAGTCCTAATGCTCAGGAGGCAGAGCAGGTGGACTTCAGTGAATCCAAGGCCAGCCTAGACACATAGTAAATTCCAGGAAAGCCAGGGCTGTGTAGTAATACCCTTCCTTACAACAAAGAAAACAAACAGGCAAACAAGCAAAACCAGTTCCCAGGTGTGAATGTCTCTGCTGGTCCCAGCCTCTGAGTCACAGATCTAAAAATAGATCACAGGGCTGTGACCTAAGCTGCATTACTGCTTTCTTCTGGGTCTGGGGCTAGCCTGTGGTCAGTAACAGAGAGCCCAAGATAGTACTGCTGCTGCCTCTTGCTCTGAGCATTTCTTTCATTACTTTTACTTTTTTTTTCTTTTTCTTTCTTTTTTTTTTTTTTTTTTTCCGAGACAGGGTTTCTCTGTATAGCCCTGGCTGTCTTAGAACTCACTTTGTAGACCAGGCTGGCCTCGAACTCAGAAATCCACCTGCCTCTGCCTCCCGAGTGCTGGGATTAAAGGCGTGTGCCACCACGTCCGGCATAATTTTAATTTTAATTAATTAGCTAATTAATTAATTAGTTAATGCATATGGGTGTTTTGCCTGCATGTATGTATGTGTGCCACATGTGTGCCCTGGTGCCCGTGGAAGCCTGAAAAGAGCATCAGATCCCCTGGGACAGTCCTATCTTTACAAACCCCGTCCCACTGCCCTCCTCCTCCTCAGAGAAGGGGACATTCCCCTTGGGTACCACCTCGCAGTCACAGCAGAACTAAGTGTTTCCTCTTCCACTGAGGCTGGATCAGGCAGTCCAGCTAGGTAGAACAAAGGGATCCAGTGGTAGACAACAGAATCAGAGATAGCCTCCACTCCAATTGTTAGGGGATCCACAAGAAGACCAAGCTGCACATCTGCTACAAATGTGTAGGGGGGGCTCAAGTCTAGCCTCTGCATGCTCTTTGGTTGGTGGTTCAGTTTCTAGGAGCCCTCATGGGTTAGTTGACTCTGTAGGTCTTGTGGTGTCCTTGACCCCTCCATTTTGATCTAGATCTCAAGTGAGAGCACATGCTGGGGAGGATGGGGAGCAAGGGGAGCACTGCCTCAACCTCTTAAATGTTGGGATTCCAGATGTGCAGCCACACCTGGCCTCAGTGCCTTCCTGACAGACAGCACAGCAATGAGAACAGCCTGCACATAAGCCAGTCCTCTCTTTGGGTCAGACGCCTCTCCCTTTGGCCTTCTGGACTGTCACAGGACCTGTTCTGCGGCTTTTGTCAACCCAGAGGATGACTTGTACCTAAGATCTGCCCAGTCCTGGGAACAGCGGTACCTGCCTATAATCCCCTACTCCCATAGCTGGGGAGGCTGAGGTAGGAAGATGGCAAGTTTGAAGCCAGCCTCCGACTTGATGGGTTCTTAGAATACAGATGGTGGTGCACACCTTTAATCTCAGTGTGAGGGGAGGCAGAGGTAGCTGGATCTCTGTGGGTTTGAGGCAAGTCTGGTAGTAATAGTCCCGGACACCCAGGGCTATGTAGAGAGACTTTGTCTCAAAATAAGTGAGTAAATAAATATATAAGTATATAAAAAAGAATCTGTTGTAGACCAAAACAAAGGAATCATTCAAACCATCCCTGGTGTCTAGACCAGTTTATTTCCTCTTCCAGCTATGACCTGCTTTCAACCTGGAAACTCTTCACCAGCCAAGTTGAGGTGGGTCACCAAGCCCATGATGTCTGTCTCTAGCACTGTCAGAGAGCTGCTGTCCCTCTTGCTCTTGCCAGGAAGGGAAGGAAGTACCTCCCAGGCACATCCGCTGCTGACTTATCCCAAATTGAACTTGCCTCGTGCTCACCTAACTGAAGGAGGGATGGAAATTTAGAAGCAAATATTGATGGATACAACTAAGGTCTGCCACAGCCAACTGCTGGGAAGGACGGCCAGCTCGAGAGCTGGCAGAAGTGCTCGGGCTGTTGGGGATACGGCTGGCAGTACGCTAATAGTGGAAGAAGGCCTGAGCCCCAGGCTGCCTGTTGGAGCAGGCTAGCAGCTCCACCACATTCTCCCACGCACAAACTAGGTGGAGGAGGGCAGCTCTCAGAACTTCGGTACCCCTCTCTCCCCACCCGAGGATGAGACATGCGCTATCAGCCACTGCTCCAGTGCCATGCTCCCCACCCCAATGGTGCGACTTATCCTCTGAAACTGTAAGAAGTTCCCAACTAAGTGTTTTCTTAAAAAAAAAAAAAAAGAAAGAAAGAAAGAAAGAAGGAAGGAGGAGAGAGAGAGAGAGAAAGAGAGGAAGAGAGGAAGAGAGAAAGAAAGAAAGAAAGAAAGAAAGAAAGAAAGAAAGAAAGAAAGAAAGAAAGAAAGAAAGGAGAAATAACTTTAGATCCAGGTATGGTGGCCAAGTACATAGTTCTAGCTCTTGGGATGGGCAGTCAAGAACACTTCAAGTCCAAGACTAACCTGGGCTACAAAGAGAGACCTTGTCTCATAAACAAGCCAGCAGAAACCTTAGAACACTTTGTGCATTGATGATACATAGACTCCTTTGACCTTGTCATTGGAAACATGCCATACACACCAACCGTCATGGCTTCAGTTCCATGCTGTGTTGGTTGCTGTCTACTGCAGTTAGGCAGGAACACTAGATCTTACAATCTCACGATCTTTAGTAGAACAGAAAAAGATAGAAAGGAGTGGGGACGCTGGATGCGGTGTCTGCGGTATTCACACTTCAGAAGGAGAGGCAGGAGAATCAAAGCCAGTTTGGGAAAGAATGACTTAATTAAGTATAAAACCCTGTACTGGCTGGTTTAGGGTGTCAACTTGACACACTGGAGTTATCACAGAGAAAGGAGCTTAGGTTGGGAAAATGCCTCCATGAGATCCAGCTGTAAGGCATTTTCTCAATTAGTGATCAAGGGGGAAAGGCCCCTTGTGGGTGGGACCATCTCTGAGCTGGTAGTCTTGGGTTCTATAAGAGAGCAGGCTGAGCAAGCCAGTAAAAAACATTCCTTTATGGCCTCTGCATCAGCTCCTGCTTCCTGCCCTGCTTGAGTTCCAGTCCTTACTTTCTTTGGTAATGAACAGCAATGAGGAAAGTATAAGCCGAATAAACCCTTTCCTCCCCAACTTGCTTCTTGGTCATGATGTTTGTGCAGGAATAGAAACCCTGACTAAGAAAAACCCAAACCTGGAAGTTAGGCAGTGTTGGCACACACCTTAGATTCCAGCACTCAGGAAGCAGAGGCAGGAGGATCTCTACAAGTTCAAGGCCAACCTGGTCTATGGAGTGAGTTCCAGAACAGTCAAGGTCACACAGAGAAACCCTTTTTCAAAACAAACAAACAAACAAACAAAACACACAAACACACAAACACATGCATGCGCACGCTTATGCTTATGCTATATCACATGCTAATGATGCCATTTACATGAAATTCAAAACAGGGAAAAAACTCATCTATAGTGGTAATGATTTAAATAATAGTCACTGAACCTGCTGAGATGCCTCATCTAGTTAAGATAGGCTCTCAAAACCCTGACGCCCCAAGTTCAGTCCTGAGGACCCAATGGTAAGAGAAGAGAACTGTTACAAGTTTTCCTCTGACTGCCACAGGTGTTGTTCACACAAAATAAATGACCTGGGGCTGGAGAGATGCCTCCCTGCTTAAAACCATTGGCTACTTTTCCAGAGGACCAGGGCTCAGTTCTCAGCACTCACAGGGCAGCTCACTACAGTCTGCCACTCCAGTTTCAAAAGCTCTAATGCTCTCTTCTGGCTTCTTCAGGCACTGCATGCACATAATGTGCACACATCCATACACATGAAGTAAATAGTAAAAATAAAAGCAAAAACATTTTTTGAAGATTTATTTATCATGTGTAATTACACGGTAGCTATACCCCAGAACCTTAACCAGAAGAGGGTGTCAGATGTCATTACAGATGAATGTGAACCACCACGTGGTTGCTGGGATTTAACTCAGGACCTCTGGAAGAGCAGTCAGTGCTCTTAACTGCGAAGCCATCTCTCCAGCACCTGCAATAATGAGTTTTTAAAGCAGTAGTAATTATTGACCCATGAATTTAGTGACCTTGCCTTCTCTCCATTGTTCTGCCCTCGGATAGCACAGAGTCCTGAGTGCCCCGCTAACTCCCCAGAGCCCCATGATCTCTGCTCCATCTAACTCTCCATGGAATTCTTGTTTCTCTTCAAACTGTTCTTCCCAGCCTGCCAAGTATGATGTGGTCCCAGGAGTACTCCCATGGCCTCTCCTCACATCCTAACAGGAGCCAAATTCCTTGCTTCAGATGCTTCCTACAGGCAGCCCCCTCTGCCTGGAGGACTCCCCCTCTTCAGCCAATTTCTTCTCATTTTTTTTTTCCAGTGACAATTTAAATATTGCACTTCCAGCCTTCCCTCAGAATATGGAAGCAGAAGGCATTAAGGTGTGCTTGCAATGGACTGCCAGCACAGAGTTCTTCACGGTATCTTGTCTTAGTTATGCTTACAATTTAGGTTGCACATTTGTGTTCAAGTCTCTTTTCTTCATTGGGTGAGTGTAAATATCAACTTTGCCAGGCTTGATGACAGCCACAGGAGCCCCTGGCAGTCAAGAGGCTGATGCCAGAGAATTAATAGTTCAAGACTACCCTGAGCTAAAAGCAAGAGCCTACCAAGGCATTTTACCCAGCACTCAGGAAGCAGACTTAGAAGCCAGCCTTGTCTACAAAGCAAATTCTAAGCCATCCAGGACTACATAGTAAGCCTTGTCCCAAAACAAAACATAAACAAACACAACAGGAAATAAGGACTGGAGAGATGGCTCACTGGTTAAGAGCACTGACTGCTCTTCCAGAGCTCCTGAGTTCAATTCCCAGCTCCCATATGGTGGCTCACAACCATCTGTAATGGGATGCAATGCTCTCTTCTGGTGTGTCTGCAGATAATTACAGTGTATTCATGTAAATAAAATAAGTAAACCTTACGGAGTGAGTTCCAGGGCAGCCAGGGCTACATGATGAGATCCTGTCTCAAAATAGAACAAAACATCAAAAAGACAACCTTTTTTTTTTTCTTAAAGACAACAACCACCAACTTTATTGCTATCGTGTGAGTGTGTAAGTGCAGACGTGTTCTCACCATGGCACATGTGTGAAGGTCAGAGGTCAACTTGTGGAGTGAGCCTTCACTTTCTGTAGCAAGTGCCTTACCTCCTGAGTCATCTTGCCACCCCTTATCTTTTTCTTTCCCCGATACCTAACACAGTACTGGGGTGCTCAGAAATGTGTCGAATGACTGCATGAGTCACTTGGTGAAACCCTGTGGCTTGCTGGGTGCAGCAGATACTAGAGACCCAGTGGGGTATGAAATGAATGTTACCTATTCTCATGGGGTACAGGGGCCATTCTACTACAGTTCTATGAGATAAATGCCATGATTGCAAGCTCAGAGAGGGGGACTTGGGGAAGCCCTTTTATAGGAGCCCCCATGTGTGAATGCTTTCAAAGAGGACCATGGCCAGAGACCTGTTTGTAGGGGCAAGCAAATTATGAAAACTTTTTAGATTCGGGTCTCTCTCTCTAAGCTGTTTTAGTGTGTGTGTGTACATGCCATGTGTATGTCAATCAAAGGACATCTTGTAGGAGTTAGTTCTCTCCTTATACTATATGGGTTCCAGGGATCTGACTCAGGTCTTCAGGCTCTGTGACAAATGCCTTTACCCACTGGTCTGCCTTATTTGTAAACATTAGTTGGAAGGAATCTCAGTGCCATGGTGATCCTAAGGTGGCTTTAGGCTTCACTAATTCACTGTGAGCCCTTAACGAAGCCAAATGGTATCCTGCAGACTCATTTCTTACAGTGTAGAGACCGATGGTAGTTAACTATCTTGTATCCAACAGCAAAATCAAACCATTGCAGGTTAAGAGTCACTTTTTTGTTTACAAACTTAGCCTTTCTCCAGATATTTCTCATAACTTGGCTATAAACATTTGGCTGTGCTCAGCTTTGCCCCTAACGTGGAACATGTTCTCCAGCCATGTAGGTTAGAGTTAAGGTTAGGCTCGACTTGCCAGGCAGGGTGAGAAGCTGGAAGTTCAGGCCCTGAATGGATCTCTGCAAAGCACTGGAGGACAGGGAGGAGAACGCCCTTCCCCCTGTGAAGACTGTAGGACCTACTTCCAGTACTATGTGAGAGGCAGCCAGCTGTCCAGTGCAGGGCATCTGCTCTTGCATAATCCTGCCCTCTGGTACCTGCTTCAAAGCTGGGCTGAACTGGATAGAGCTGGGGATGTGGCTTGCTTGGTGGAGTGCTTGCCAAACATTCACGAGGCCCTAGGTTGAGGAAGGGGCATGTGGCCACCTGTAATTCCAGAACTTATGAAGTAAATGCAGGAGAGTCAGGAGTTCAAGGCTATCCTCACCTACTTAGTAAGTCAAGGTCAGCTTGGGCTACATGATACCCTATCTCAAAAGAGGGGATAGGTTTTGGATAGGGGATTGGTTTGGTGTCCCAGGCAAACTTGAGAAGGAGTTGAAGGTTCAGGTCCAGGCTTTGTAACCAGTACCCAAGTTACAGCTAGAATCACATTGCCATCAGCAACTCAGCCAATGGCAACTTTCCTATCCCTTGTTTGTACAACTCCCATGTGTCGACTGGCTGTGCTAAGAGCTAATGAATGTACCAAAGGTGGGTAGATTAGACTTAAAACGTTTTCCTTGCATATCCAAGGCTCTGGGTTCCATTCTTAACAACACACACACACACACACACACATACACTGACTGGAGCCATGTAGTAACCTCTGCGTTCCTTTGGATCTTTGTATGTGGATCTTTGTATGTGGAAGGATGAAGACTGAGCCCTTGAGGTCTCTCTCCTTCTTGCTCTGCCCAGAGGGAACTGATAGGCTTGTGGGGGAGCCCTGCGTGTGAGTCACCCCAGGCATTAGCACTGTTGCCAAGGCCAGTTGTTCCGGTGGCCACAGTGCCTTTTTGTTTGAGCTAATGAATCCCCTTTTGTTCCAGTGACAAGGAGGTGGGGGTTATTACATTTTGACAACCAAAAAGAAAGTCCTCCCATGGCCAGGGGAAGGGGGGCAGGGTTCTAGCTATACAACCGGATGGATCTTGTATCCCTCATCCTTGGCCCCTGGGAGGGAAGCTCCAGAGAGTGTGTGGCCAAGAACTGTTTTTCATTCTGTTTTGTTTGAGATAAGGTCTCCTTATGTGGCTTGGGGTGGCCTTCAACTTAAGATCTTCTTGTCTCCAGTTCCCAAATTCTGGAACTGTAAGGGAATGTCTCCACACTCAATTTCCATCCTGAGGTCTTCTTTTCTTTCTTTATTCTTTTCCTCTTTCTCTCTCTCTCTCTCTCTCTCTCTCCTTTTTTTTTTTTTTTGACAGGGTTTTTTTTTGTGTGTAGCCCTGGCTGTTCTGGAACTTAGTCTGTAGACCAAGTTGGCCTCAAACTCAGATATCTGCCTGCCTCTGCCTCTCAAGTGCTAGCATAGAAGGAGGAGGAGAAAGAGGAGAAGGAGGAAGAAGAGGAATAGGAGGAGGAGAAGGAGGAGGAAGAGGAATAGGAGGAGGAAGAGGAGGAAGAGGAGCTGAGCATCTAGAGTAGCTGGATTATAGACATATAGTACCAGCCTCAGATCAGATTTTCCTTTAGATTAGGTAGGCCCCCTTGTCTTAGCTTCATTGAAAGGAGCTTGGAATCTTGGGGCCAGCCCAGATGTTAGGAATTTCCCAGGCTCTTGGCCAGCTCCAAATCCCTACAACAATAAAGCCATCCAAGATCTTAGAAAAGAAGATGAGACAGGAGCCAGACATTCCACTGGATGTGGTGAGATGCATGTGATCCTAACACTCAGGAAGCTGAGGCGAAAGAATCCGGAGTTCAAGGGCAGTGACTTATGCAGTGAGGATGCCTCAGAGAAAGATGAGATCTGAAGAGAAAGATGGAGAGATGGCTCAGTGGTTAGGAGTGCTGTCTGCTCTTGCAGAGGACCTGGGTTCAGTTCCCAGCACCAACATGGTGGCTCACTACCATCTGTAACTCCAGTTCTAGGGAATCTGGTGCCTTCTTCTACAACCACTAGGCATGCACAAAGTACACATACATAATACATACATAATACATACATACAGGCAAAATACCTATACATATTAATAAGTAAACCTTCATTTTACAGAAGCCAAGCTGCTGCCAGTCAGTGGTGGGGCATGCCTTTAATCTGAGCCCTTGGGAGGCAGAGGCAGGCAGATCTCTGAGTTAGAGGACAGCCTGGTCTACAGAGCAGCAATCCAGGACAGCCAGGGCTACACAGAGAAACCCAGTCAGGAAAAGAAGGAAGAGGAGGAGGAGGAAGAAGAGGAAGAAGAAGAGAAGCAGCTGCCAAGCTCTGAGATGGCGTGGCTCAGTGGTAGAATGCAAGCATAAACAAGTGCACATACAAATGGCTCCTTGGCTTGAGCCTCTTGGCCTCAACACCAGCCTGTGAAGGTGGTCAAGGCTGGGGAGTACCGATGGCTCAGATAGTTACGTATAGGAGAAAGGCAGTGAAGGAGAGCCTTCCTTAGGAGGAGCAATCTGGAGGCTAGGGGAGAGGTTTCCCCATCTGCACACAGTTCACGCTGCCCTCAACTCCGCTGCTGCCTGTCACGCTGCCTGAGCCATTGCCTTGGCCTGGTCCCAACCTCCATCCATACTCAGCAGATGCAGCCAGTTGCTCTGTGCCCAGGATGTCTGGCCAGCTCCCTCCAGACCAGCTCCCAAATCCTGTGGTCTCCGGAATGCAGCAACCCACCCGGGAGGGAGCTTGCAGCCCATCCTGCCGTGTTCACATCCTGCCCAAGAGAGCCCCCGAAATACTTCCCTCTCCAGATTCACTCCACTACTCCCTGGCCCCACCAAGAAGACTTGGCTGTGAAAACTCCTTCCCTGAAGGTTTTTCTTTCAGATGTTCCCACTAAAACTAACATGGAAGAGGCCAGTCTAGAAGCCTGGCTCCCACTGTCTTGAACAAGCACAGCCAACAGTAATAGCCTCAGACGCTTAGGAAAATCAGCTCTGGAATCCCGCAGGAGCCCCTGGATGCGAGATGTTCTCATTTTTCAGCTTTTCTGACATGAGGAATGTGAAGGTCTAATAAAAGCCAGCAGACCTGCTTTTTCTCTCAGCAGCTCCAGCCAAGGTCAAGGTGCATGTCTGTGGTCTGTCTCACTAAGGCAGGTTCTGGTCCTGCCTGGCTCGTTCAGTGTAGAAGCACTTCTATTCACTTTTCATAGGCAGTACCAACCTCAGAGATGGTCAGCCCTGTCAGCGCATCCAGCTAGACACACACTGGGCAGCTCAGATGACACAGTATGATAATAAATATTAATTAACTAGCTTTTTTTTTTCTTAAATACAGGGGGAATGTTACAAGCTTGTAATCTCGGTACTTCAGAGACAGAGAAAGGGTGATAAATTCAAGGTTATTCTTGGTTTTATAGCAATTGAGGCCAGCTTAGGCTTCATGCAACCCTAGGTCAAGAAACCAAAAACAGTGCCGGGCGTGGTGGCGCATGCCTCTAATCCCAGCACTCGGGAGGCAGAGGCAGGCGGATTTCTGAGTTCAAGGCCAGCCTGGTCTACAAAGTGAGTTCCAGGACAGCCAGGGCTATACAGAGAAACAAAAAAAAAAAAAAGAAGGAAAGGAAGAAAGGAAGGAAGAAAGGAAGGAAGGGAGGAAGAAAGAAAGAAAGAAAGAAAGAAAGAAAGAAAGAAAGAAAGAAAGAAACCAAAAACAAATAAATAAAAATAAAGGCTGGAAGTGTCTCTAAATGTGTGGTGATAGGTTCGCTTCAAAATGTTGGGATGCTAGGCTGTGAGACTCGTTCCTCTGGGTGTTTGTCTGTGTATATGCATGTGCACACATGTGTGCTTGTATACACACATCTGTTGAGGCTCTAGTTCATAGATCTGCAGAGCTGGAGGGTCAGAGCTATGACTTTCCATCTTTTTTCTTGGTATCTTGGTGCACTGGAGCATGGAATAAATGGATAGTAAAGAGGTAAGGAGTAGGCTGAGCTGTCTATGTGATACGTGCCTAGACAGCAGGATCATGAGTTCAGGGCTAGCCTAGACTATGTGGCAAGACTCTGTCTTGGAAAACAAAACAAAAACACTGGCATGTATGGCTCTAAGTCGGCTTCTATGCCCTGGACTAAATCAGTTCTAACATGTTTCTCCGTGACTATTGCTTAGAGTAAAGTTTAAATGACTGTAATTTCAAAGATAGCTCAAAGTGGAACACAAAGGGACAGAGCTACTTTTCAACCAGGGTCATGGACTGTCTTAGGGTATTACTGCTTGTGAAGAGACACCATGACCAAGGCAACTCTTATAACAGAAAGCATTTAGTTGGAGCTGGCTTACAGGTTCAGAGGTTCAGCCCATTATCATCATGGTGGGAAACATGGCAGTGTGCAGGCAGATGTTATGCTGGAGGAGGCCCTCTCTTCCACATTGTGTGGAGCCTGCACATAGGGCTTCAAAGCTCATCCCCACAGTATCACACTTCCTCCAACAAGGTCACACCTCCTAATAGTTTCCATGGGTCAAGAATATTCAAAACACCACATGGGGTGTGGCTCAATGATATAAAGTGTGCTGACTACGTGTTTTGCCGTGGGTTCCATGCTCAGCACCAAAACGTAAAATAGGCCACTGGGCGTATAGCCCAGTAGCAGAGAGCTTGACTGTGTGTGTGAGGTCTCCAGTAGTAGAGGGAAGAGTAAAAGTTCTAACTGATGTTTATCAAGTGTGCTCCCTGGAGGATTCTGGGTCATGGTCTAATAGCCCGTGGGGCCAACAGTGATAGCTAAGAGAGCCTATGAGTAAGAGGCAGCTTTAACCAGGGTGGAGTTATGGGCCTATAATCTCAACTATTTAGGAAGCTAAGGCAGGGGGATCACAAGCTCAAGTCCTTCCTGGACAACTTAGACGAAAATAGCTCAGTGGTACAGGCTTGCTTAACATGTGGAAGAAGCCCCCAGTACCAATACACATGCACACACACGTGCACACACACGCGCACAAAGAGAGAGAGAGAGAGAGAGAGAGAGAAACAGACACACAGACAGACAGAGTGATAGAGATAGAGATACAAAGACAAAGACAT
>LR749490.1:141403-166403 GCA_902729485.2 Mus minutoides | reverse complement strand
TTCCTCTATTTTTGCACACGAATACGTAGGTTAGCATTGGAGACCAAGATAGAAAAGTTCTCAGATTCCCTTGGCAAGCCTAGATTTTTTTTCAATCTAAAATTATCTCTGGATTTTTGGAAGACCATCCTTAAAAACAAAACAAAACAAAACAAATGCAAAATACTTTACTAAATACTTATTCTGTTGAGAACTTGAAACCTACTATACCAGGAGCTGTGTGTCTCCTAGATCTTCTGCATTCCAGGGAAGTCACTAGCAGGCTCCAACATCCCATGGGTTTTGTGTGTCCACTCTGTCTCTTCTCTTTTCCTCAGTGGAAAATAATGACCTTCCTAGAGGGACAAAGAATGTTGGTTTGAACAAGGAATTGCTTTGTTTGGAGTAAGAAGAACCCATTGCCGGGTTCTCTCAGTATTAATTCAGAAAGAGCCCAAAGTGTAGAGTTGTGCTCTAAACTTTTCTCTACAGATATTGTCCAATGAGGCTCCTTAGTTGGTTGATCTAGTGGTTGCTGCTTGCTTTTTTTCCTGTTTCCTTTTCACTTTGTTTAGTTGTATTTCCTCTTTGCCATTCTTTATGATACAACTCAAGACTTTGAGACTTTATTTATTTATTTATAATATTTATTAATTTATTTTTGTATTTGAATACACTGTAGCTGTCTTCAAACACACCAGAAGAGGGCATCAGGTCCTATTACAGATGGTTGTAAGCTACCATGTGGTTGCTGGGAATTGAACTCAGGACCTTTGGAAGAGCAGTCAGTGCTCTTAACCACTGAGCCATCTCTCCAGCTTTTTCCCTTCACATCCAGAGTAGACTTGCAGGTAGTCTCCAGTTTAACTCCTTGCCCTTGGGTCCTTGAAGTGACATCTCTATCCTAACTTCAGCTTTGCTTTTTCTGTTGTTTGCTTGTTTGTTTTTGAGAGTCTATTATGTACCCAAGCTGGCCTCCAATTTGAGATTCTTCGGCATCAATGTCCCAGGTGTTGGGACTACAGGCATATGACAACACATCTCTGCTTTCTCTATGTCAGTTCTTTATTTCCTTCTAAATGACCTCTAGACAAACATCCTTCATCACTGTGGCCTGTCTGATAAATCTAAAGTTTTTTTTTTTTTTGGTTTTTCGAGACAGGGTTTCTCTGTATAGAATGTGGCTGTCCTGGAACTCACTTTGTAGACCAGGCTGGCCTCGAACTCAGAAATCCGCCTGCCTCTGCCTCCCGAGTGCTGGGATTAAAGGCGTGCGCCACCACGCCCGGCCTCTAAAGTTTTTTTTTAAGAATTACTTATTTTATGTACATGAGTACACCATTGCTCTCTTCAGACACACCAGAAGAGGGCATCAGATCCTATTACAGATGGTTGTGAGCCACCATGTGGTTGCTGGGAAATGAACTCAGGATCTCTGAAAGAGCAGTCAGTGCTCTTAACCACTGAGCCATCTCTCCAGCTTGAATCTAAGATTTTTGCTAGCTGCCATCCCACAATCTCATTTTCCTTGTTGACTTAGATTATTCTTGTCATTTGTATTCTTCACTACATCTTTGTTGTTTTATTTTGAGATAGAGTTTTTCTATGTAGCCCTGGCTGTCCTGGAGCTCACTCTGTAGACCAAGCTGGCCTTAGACTTAGAGAGATCCACCTGCCTCTGCTGGGATTAAAGGCCATACTTGACCTCCCCTATACCTTGATTTAGATTTTGCATCTTTTTACTTTAGTTAGGAAGAAAGTAACCCAGTGAATTTATCTGGCTCACAGATAGCTGCGGTACAGGCCATTATTAGCTAAGAGACACAGCTTGGAGAAGGCTCTCTCTAAAAGTGTCTAAAGTATCTAGAGAGAGACAGCAAAAAAAGTTGTGCAAGGTTTCAGAAATCTTGCCTGTTTTGTTCACTGCGTTTATCATCAGGGTCTAGAGCACACTGTTCTGAAACATTTGAAAATTTGTTGAATAAACGACCATCAGAGAATAAAATAAAAAAATAATACAAATTTGCTATCTATAGAGGAGATTCAGACATAAGCCACGAGATATTTTGTAAATAGAGTTTGACAAATTTCAGGGAAAACTTTAAATTCAAGCCAAACTGACCCAGTTATAACCCCAAGGAAGGCATGTTTGGAATGTGTTTGTGGCCAGAAAGCTTAAACCTAATTTTGTATACCCCAAGAAAGACTTGTGTTTCTGGGAGAGGTTTGGGATGATGTCTGTAGAAGTTGGGGTGGTGGTGGGTGCAAGAGAGCTATCTTAGGCAGTGTGAGAGATTCTCTATGTGAGTCCTGACCAGGATTGGTGGGGAGGGTCCGCCTTCCTTATACCCTCCATAGTTTCATCTGAAAGTTTCTGCCCAAGAGGTGGTCCAGGCTCTATCCAAAGTGTTGTAGTAGTAGATTCTGGTCTTAGGATGTTGTCTAATCTAACTGTAGCATGGGCACAACGTTGTACTTTTCTTTTAGTGTTGCCATGAGAACTTTTGAGTTTGGTAAAGTTCCAGCTAGGGCTAGCTCTTTTGGTATAGATGTAGTTATTGGCCTTCTGGTTAATACATCAGTCATCTTTGAGCCTAACTTGTTCCCCTGAAACTGCTCCTGGGCTCAAGTGACAAAGCTGCTAACCAGACTGTGGGAAGTGATGACAGACAGGCTCTTCCCAAACTGCTCAGGCAGGAAAGCCAACCTGAATGTGTCAAGAGAAACTTTCTGAAGAAGGTTGAGCTTAGCTGATAGCGTGGGGAGAGTCAGTGGCTCCAGCTCATAAGAGCAGAGGATACTTAGACAGGATGGTGACATGAGTAAAGCTGTAGAGATAGGCAAGCCTGGGGAATATAATTAATAGTGATATCTGCATTACTGTGGCCTCACTATGCTAATCAGGTTTACTGCAAAGTGCTGTCTGCATGCTCCTTTGTCCTCACAGCCTTGTGATACGTTCAGAACTGACATGTTTACTTTCTGTTGCCTCCAGTTAACCTACATACTGCTTTACATTCTAAATGTTTTGTGTACATGCTTGAATTTTCCTAAACCATTTTTTAGTGCAAACAGTACATTTTTAACCAGTCTAACTTTTTTTTTTTGAGACAGGGTTTCTCTGTGTAGTTCTGGCTGTCCTGGAACTCACTATGTAGACTAGGCTGGCCTCGAACTCAGAAATCCGCCTGTCTCTGCCTCCCAAGTGCTGGGATTAAAGGCATGCACCACCACACCCGGTGCAATCTAAGATATTTTTAATGTTCCTTTTGAGACAAGATCTTGCTGAGTAGCCCAAGCTAGACTCAAATTCAAGATCCTCTTGCCTTAGCCTCTCATACTGGTGTATGCCATCATGCTCTGTCTGGCTTCACTCTGCCTTGGGTACCATTTTGAATGGCATGCTTTCTTTTTCTCTTCATTATCTTCATTTTAAAAATTAATAAACTTTAAAAAGAAATATCTGTGGTATTCAGTAATATATAGAGGGATCAGAGAGCAAGGACCAGTCAAAACTAAAGTCCTGCTTACTAGTTACTGGCCTCTAAGTCACTAAAATTGGGTTACCCAGTTTGAAAATAGGAGAGGAAATAATGTCGAGGGTTAGAGTGTGGTTTTTATCCTTTTCTTTGAGATGCTGTCTCTTTAGCCCAAACTGGCTGGTGTAGAACTTTACTGTATAGCCTAGGCTGATCTCTCTTTTTTTTTTGGTTTTTTGAGACAGGGTTTCTCTGTGTAGCCTTGGCTGTCCTGGAACTCACTTTGTAGACCAGGCTGGCCTCGAACTCAGAAATCCGCCTGCCTCTGCCTCCCAAGGATGAAAGGTGTGTGCCACCATGCCCGGCTAGGCTGATCTCAAATTAAGTTCTTCTGCCTCAATTTCTGGGTTCATGTATTATAAGCACAGGCCACCACACTAAGTTTACAATGTAGTTTTACTGTGTTAATATAAAGCCCTTAGAACAGGTCCTGGTGGGAATGTGTTTTTTCTTATTTTCCATACTGTGTAGTACAGATCCGTGAGCCTGTAGCTTACATCCATCATGGCATTTGCCGTTCATTTGGCGAGACAGGCACAAGAGGCAGTGACAACAAGGCAGCCAGAGCTCAGGAAAAGCTTCATGGGACTTAAGATGTTGGCTTTATTGAGATAATGAAAGTTTACTTCTAGGCAGTGTTTTACTATGTAACCCAAGCTGACTAGGTACTCATTGTGTAGACCAGGATGGCCTTGAACTCAGTAATTCTGTGGCTTAGCATCCCAGATGATGGGATGACAGCATATACTAGCACTACCATTCATAGCTGAGCTAATGATCTTGAATATAGCTAACTTTTTAGAAAAAATAAAATGAGGGTGATTTTTTTTTTTTTTTTTTTGAGACAAGATCTGGCTATGTAGCTTGGCTAGCCGAAAACTCAATTTTTCCCCTCTACCTCCTTAGTGCTGGGGTTACAAGCATATGTGCCCCCCCCCCCCCCAAGCCACCTCTCTGCTCACCACAGGTCTTGTTCCAAGGATGATGTGATGTATCTCCCAGACAACCAGACACAAAGGATTGGAAACAGGAAAGATCTTAGAGGGCTCTGAAATTGGGTTACTTTAGTGATGACGTGTCATTCGTGTGTGGCAGCTTTCCTTGGCATCTATGTGCTGATGGTACCATTTATAAAATTATACCTGTTACTCTTTTTGGTCTTTGAACTCATGTCTAGTTTAGGTAATGAACCTGTTAATACCAATTTATGTGGGTCACTTCCAAGATGATTCTTGTAGATCATGGTGCTGTTGGTTTTCTTTTTTTTTTTTTGGGGGGGGGGGAACAGGGTTTCACTATGTGGCCCTGACTGGTATCATTTGTTTTCTTAACAAAAGCCTGTGCGATTACTGTAAGTTTTAAGATTCATCCCTTTAAAAAATGGCATTCCTTTAAATTTTTTTAAAAGATTTATTTATTGTTATACATAAGTGCACTGTAGCTGTCTTCAGACACACCAGAAGAGGGCATCAGATCTCATTACAGGTGGTTGTGAGAACCATGTGGTTGCTGGGATTTGAACTCAGGACCTTCGGAAGAACAGTCAGTACTCTTACCCTCTGAGCTATCTCACCAGCCCTCCTTTAAAAAATTTTAAATTACATTTGAAAATATATTTGTGTGTGTATATGTGGGCATGAGTACCATGGCATACATGTGGATGTTAGAGGACAATCTGTAGGAATTGGATTTTGGCTTCTACATTTCTGGGTCTTGGGATAGAAATCGGATCATCAGGTTTGGGAACAAGCAGCTTGACTCACTGACTGAGCCATCTTACTGGCCCTACTTTTATGTTAAATCTCAATCTCTCTCTCTCCCTCTCTCTCTCCCCTCCCTCCCCTCCTCCCTTTCCCCCCCCCCCCCCCTTTCTCTCTCTCTTGGGGCAGGGGCAGGGGCTCACTATGGAGCTCTAGCAGGCCTGAAACTTGCTGTTTAGACCAGGCTGACCTGGAACTCACAGAGGTTCTGCCAGCAATGGGAAGGTTTGAATGTAGAATTAGAGCTAGATACTACCAGAAAAACAATCACATTTTCATACTAAAAATGACTTGGGAGTTAGATACTAATGAGATTCAGTTATGGTTAAGGAACCCGGGAGAGCTCAGTCTTCCCTACCCCATCACCCTAGTCCCAGAGGCAGAGGAAACCTGGCTCCTGGCTCCCAGACTTGGGTGCCCTAGGCTTCGGTGATCTAGGCAAGGAGAGGTGAAGTTGGGCCCTCTCAGCAGCTCCCAAGGGCTTGTGCTGCCCCTGTCCCTGAGTCGGCAGGGAGGGGAGGATGCTGTGCTTAAGTAACTTGTTCTGTGCTTTGTGAAAGGTAATAGGGCCCCTTCCTCAGCTGTGTCCACTACTTACTTTTAGCTTGAGGCTGAAGTAGGAGGGCAGTGATGGGCTGAGAAAAGGGAAAGAGCCATGACCTCTTTTTCTTCTGGAGCACACCAGGTGGCACATTTAGTTCGTTGCCTGGATTTTTGGGAATTGGAGCCACAACTGCAGGAAGGTAGGTTCTATTTCTATGAGTTAACTGTAATGTGGGTTTAGAGTGGATTGATCTAGTGGACCAGAATGAGGAGTTGCCAAAGATACCTAAGCTAGCCCAAGGCTTCTTGAAGAGTGGCTGTTTCCATTTCTTGAGTCTGGAGATGTGCCAAGTCTGTGCTCTGTAGAGTTTAGCCACTCCATTCTACTAAGGAAGATTTCAGCTGACTTATTTAAGGTTATAGAATTACTAAGTGCCTTTCACTCTGCTGATAATTACTGAGAGCAGAAATTCACGTCTAGATGAATAGGACTGCCCAAGCCATAGCAGTAGCCACTGCATTTTGGCAGGACCTGCCTTCCATGAAAGGAATTTTGTATTGGAGCATCTTTCACCTAGCAATAGGTAAGGGCCTTTCTAGCCCATTAAACTAGGCAGTACTTCTGTATCCCTGATGTCTGGAGAAGGGCTTTGCATACATTTGGACCTCAGTAATTGAGTATGTGAAGGCTCATGATCTGAGAGAGTAGTAGAGTAGGAAGCTAGCATAAGCCTGGGGAGCCCATGTGAGGAGATGTCATAGAATTTCTACATTTGGGGCCTTGGGTTGTAGCTCGGTGCAGGAATGTGTGCTTAGCATGGGCAGAGCCCTGGGTTTGATACCCATCATACACAGACAGGTAGATAAGCAGTCAGTCTCTCTCTCTCTCTCTCTCTCTCTCTCTCTCTCTCTCTCTCTCTCTCTCTCCCTTCTCTCCTCTTCTCTCTCTCTCTCTCTCTCTCTCTCTCTCTCTCTTTCTCCCTCCCTCCCTCCCTCCCTCCCTCCCCACTCCTTCTCCCTCTCTCCTGAATTTCTGATTTTATGACCTGCTGAAATGTTTATGGGTGAAAAACAGGTTCCTTACTTTGTTTCTGACTTGCTGGTCTTCTTGACAGATGATAGGGCTTGCAGGGGATATAAACTTAGAGTTAGTGTGCCCAGCTAGGAGGAGAGAGACACCATAATTATCCATTAGTGAAATTGTTCCTGGGTGCCTTACATGTTCTGTTTGTTTGTGAAACTAGAGCCTCGCTGTGTAGCCTAGGTTGCTCTTAAATTTTCTCTTTCTCTCTCTGCCTCTCCATATCCCCTTTGAGACAGGGTCTCTATGTAGCCCTGTCTGACCTGGAACTCAATATGTAGACCAAACTAGCCTCAAAGGCACAGAGTGCTTAGATTAAATTGTGCCAAGCCTAACTTGATCTTCCTCTGCAAGTGCTGGTCTTAGAGACTTATGATACCAGGTCTGGTCACAAATTATATTACATTTTTGAAAGTGTCTAAATTTACGTAATACTTCATAGTAAGAAAAGTAATTTTAAAGTTTTTTTGACATATACAACTAAGAAGCAGTGTAGGATTTTAAGTTTTCTTGAATAATTTTTTTTTAAAGATTTATTTTATTTATTATATGTAAGTACACTGTAGCTGTCTTCAGACACTCCAGAAGAGGGCGCCAGATCTCGTTACGGATGGTTGTGAGCCACCATGTGGATGCTGGGATTTGAACTTATCACCTTCGGAAGAGCAGTTAGATGCTCTTACCCGCTGAGCCATCTCACCAGCCCAAATAATTTTCTTTTTAAAAGATTTTTATTTTAGGTATATTAGTGTTTTGCCTGTATGTATGTAGTGTATGTATGTATGTATGTATGTATGTATGTATACCATGTGCATGTCTGGTACCTGTGGAGGTCAGAAGAAGGTGTTGGGAGTTGAGTGGTGATGCACACCTTTAATCCCAGTACTCAGGAGGCAAAGGCAGGTGGATCTCTGAGTTCAAGGGCAGCCTGGTCTACAGAGTTTAGTTCTAGGACGGCCAAGGCTACACAGAGAAACCATGTTTGAAAAACCAAATCAAAACAAAACAAAACAAAAAAGGGAGGGGTGTTGGATCTCCTGGAACTAGAGTTATAGATGGTTGTGAGCTATCTTGTGGGTGCTGGGATGGAACCCAAACCCTTTGGAAGAGCAGCCAGTGTTCTTAGTCACTGAGCCATCTCTCTAGCCTCTTAAATAGTTCTCTAAAGGATACAATAATAAATTTGTACCAGTTCAACTTGTTTTGCAAATTTTCAAACTGTTTTTTTCCTTTTCAGACAGTCTCTTCCTGTGCTCAGGTTGACCTAGAACTCTGTGCTCTAGCCTGAGTTTTCTGAGTGCTGGGTTACATGTGTATATCCCTATGTCAGACTTGAAAGATGTTTTGAAAGATAGTTGTGAAATACCTGTTTGATTTTCATCCATATTGGCATACAACCTCTGAAATTTGGGGAACCTCTGAACTAATATGTTTTTGTATACTAATGAGATCACTGGGCTGGCAGCCCCTGGAGAGCTTCAGGCTGGGTGCTGGTCTTCTGAAAAAACTTAAGTGACTTAGGACTTAGAGTTTCACCCAGGCCTGTAGGATAGAGAGGGACTGAGTGAACTGGTCATTAGTGGCTGGGGTTTCATATTCTGCCAGAGTAATAAGGCCTCCATATATGCCAAGGGCTGGTGCTCAGAGCTTCAAGAGGTTTCTAGAGGGCGTCACACCTGGAAAGGGCTTGGATGCTTTGTGCCCCTTCCTAAGTGCTCTGCTCTGTGCTCTCTTCTCTTCCTCTGTGTTGCTGGTGATACCCTTTACAGCAAACTAGTAAGTGTGAGTGAGTCAGTTCTGTAAGCTCTATGTGCTACCATAGGAAATTAACTGAACTCAGAAGTCTCCTAAAATCCCAACTGTGACAGCGCAAGCCTGGATCTCAGCACTTGGGGGATAGGGTGAAGGAGGAGGATCATGAGTTAACCTGGACTTTTGGTAGAAGATGACAGTCTTTTGGGACAGAATCAATGAGATCAATCCCCACCTCCAGATAGATAATTAGAGCCATCTCTTTAGCTCCAGTCAAGACCACCTTCGTTTATAAATAGAAACTTCATCTGAGCAAATGTTTCCGAAGTGTAAGAGCCAATTTTGCCAGATGCAGTAGTACATACTTTTGATCCGGAAGACTGTGAACTTACGTTCAACCTCAGCTACACAGTAAGATTGTTCCTACCCTCAAAAACCCAGAGTTGTCAGGTTTTTTTTTTTTTTTTTTTTTTTTTTTGGTTTTTCGAGACAGGGTTTCTCTGTATAGCTCTGGCTGTCCTGGAGCTCACTTTGTAGACCAAGCTGGCCTCAAACTCAGAAATCCGCCTGCCTCTGCCTCCTGAGTGCTGGGATCAAAGGCGTGCACCACCACGCCCGGCGAGTTGTCAGTTTTTGCTGATGTTACAGGTTGATGTTTGTGAACAAAACTTTCCTCAAGATTTGAAACAGAGAGTCTCTTTGGATCCCAGGCTGGCCTTGAACTCCTGATCCTTGTGCCTGCTTCCCAAGTGATGTAATGTCAGGTTTGCCATCATGCCGAGCTCTCCTTTTGAAGATCTCTGTTTGGCAGACTTGTGTTGTGATGTTTGCTTTGCTCTGTTTCTCTGGTAAAGTTACTTTATAAGTTCCAGCACTTTGCCCAATAGCAGCAAGTTCTGAGAATTTATAAATCTGTGAAAAGAATAAATGCTCATTTTAAATGCAGAGTAATGTGAGTACTTCAGTCATTAGAAAATCAGAGTGATGACTAGGTCTTTCTTCACAAGGCCCAAGTAATACTTGTTTTTTTGTTTTGTTTTGTTTTTTATTATTTTATTTTACTTTTTTTTTGGTTTTTCTTTTTTTTTTTTTGGTTTTTCGAGACAGGGTTTCTCTGTGTAGCCCTGGCTGTCCTGGAACTCACTCTGTAAACCAGGTTGGCCTCAGAAATCTGCCTGCCTCTGCCTCCCAAGTGCTGGGATTAAAGGTGTGCGCCACCACGCCCGGCTTGTTTTGTTTTTTAAATGTTATTAAATAGACATTCTTTGTGTGGAATTGAGTGTGTGCTGATTATCCTTTATCTCATTTACTTTTCTACGGCTGATGTAGCAACCGTTTAAAAAACAAGCCAGGCTTTGATTTTCCTCCCACCAAAAAGCACAAACAAAACTAAAACATAATGAACCCTCAATTTTTAAAGATGTGTGTGTGTGTGTGTGTGTGTGTGTGTGTGTGTGTGTGTGTGTGTGTAGATTTGTGCCTGTGTATGTTTATGTACACCATGTGCAAGCAGGTATCCTTGGAGGCCAGAGGGTGTCAGATCCCCTCAAACTAGAGCTGCCTGATTTAGGTGCTGGGGGCCAAACTTGGATTATCTGTAAGACCAGTCACTCTTAACGGCTCATCCATTTCTTCGGCTGTGTTAACCCTCAATTTAAACAGAATTAAGCCTGTCCTAAAAATGACCATTTAACACATTTGACATATTTTTTTTTCTCTAAAGCCCTGTTATTTTAGAGTAAATCTCAACTGTGTTGACTTTGTGGTTAGAACAGTTTTTCTTCTTCTTAAATAAAATGATTAGTTGCTTGTAGATCACTAGATATAAAATGCCTTTGGACCACTAATGATAACTTGCTTTGGTTTTGTGGAGGAATGCCATATTTTGTGGTAAAGCCTTACAAGGTAAATGTCAGCTCGGAGGCAGTCCCCACCCTGTGTCCCCTTCTTCTATAGGCTGATAGCTGCTTTTGTTCATGTCTGGGTGACTGTGCCAATTTTCTAGGCAGGTGAAGCTTGATCATCTACCTACTTGATGGTGGTGGGGATGGAACCTGAGACCTCACATGTGCTGGGCATGTGCTCTACCATCAAGCTATGGCCCCAGCTTCTGCCACTGTTACTAATGCTGCTACTGCTACCTTTAAAATATTTATTTTTATTTATGAGTGTATGTGTGCAACCTATGTGTGGGTGCTCTAAGGTATGAAATCCCTGGAATTACAGGAGGCTGTGAAGCTGCCTCACATGGATGCTGGGAACAGAACTCTGGTCCTCTAGAGGAGCATCAAGTGCTTTTTGTTGTTGTTGTTTTGTTGTTGTTGTTATTGTTGTTGTGTTGTGTTTTGTTTTTGAGACAGGGTTTCTCTGTATAGCCCTGGCTGTCTTGGAACTCACTTTGTAGACCAGGCTGGCCTCGAACTCAGAAATCCACCTGCCTCTGCCTCTTGAGTGCTGAGATTAAAGGCGTGTGCCACCATGCCCAGCGCATCAAGTGCTTTTAATTGCTGAGCCATTTCTCCAGCCCTTCTGTCATGTCTTGGCTAGAAAAACAGTAACTTAATTGTGACCTCCCTATACTTTCCACGAACTGCATGTGTGTTGATAGGATTCACATTTTTGCAGTCTGTGTGTTAGGTTTTTTTTTTTTTTTTTTTAATTTGAGACAGGGTTTCTCTGTGTAGCCCTGGCTGTCCTGGAACTCACTTTGTAGACAAGGCTTGCCTTGAACTCAGAAATTTGCCTGCCTCTGCCTCCCAAGTGCTGGGATTAAAGGCGTGCACCACCACCATCCTGCTGTGTGTTAGTTTTTGAATTAACATGCTTTAGCATTCACTTCCATTTAATAGCTGGGTCTATCTTTGTTCAGTTTTTCTCTTAAGACAGCCTCTTGTGCACCGAAAATGCTATGGGCTTGGTGGACACAGAAGAGTCATTTCCTTTCCTCTGGCCTTGGCTCTCCCTGCCTGCCCTTCCGTTTAATGATACTCCTCTTTGCTCAGTGATTTGTGTTCAGGAAGCTGGGCTGTGATTACTTTTGTTTCTGCTTTGTGAACTTCTTCCCCCAACTTCCTATTTTTTACTGGCCTTGTGCAGGAAATGAGCTCCTGACTGGCTCCTGTTGAGCACTGATTTGAGGTGGCCGTTGATGAGGCCTTAGGTTCTGAGGCATGCCACACTTTCCACCTTTGTGCCTTCTTCCTCTGGGAGACACAGGAACATTTTGTGATAGGGTTGAGATGATGTCATGTCCTTCTCAGGCCTGGGGTTGGGGAAGACTGCTACTCCAAACTCTGAGGTGAGGGCCGGGCGTGTCTTAGGAAACTGTGCCTTAATTCATAGGAGAAGATTGTAACATATTTCCAGAAAAAGTAAGATTTTTTTATTTTGTTTATTTGCTTGCTTGCTTGCTTGCTTGCTTATTTATTTATTTATTTATTTATTTATTTATTTATTTATTTATTTGAGAGTTTCTTTGTATAGCCCTGATGTCCTAGAACTCCATTGGCCAGGCTGGCCTTCATGTGAGCTCAGAGATCCACTTGCCTCTGCCTCCTGAATGCTGAAAAAAAAATTTTTTTTTTTTTGGTGTTTTTGAGACAGGGTTTCTCTGTATAACCCTGGCTGTCCTGGAACTCACTTTTGTAGACCAGGCTGGCCTCAAACTCAGAAATCCACCTGCCTCTGCCTCCCGAGTGCTGGGATTAAAGGTGTGCACAACCACCACCCAGCTGAATGCTGAGATTTAAAGGCTTGCATCATCACTGCTTGGCCAGGAAAAGTAACTTTATTTGTCTTATTTTGAGATAAGACTGTGCTTTATAGCTCAGACTACTCTTGAATTCTCATGATCTCCTTGCTTTTTTTTTTTTTTTTCTCGAGACAGGGTTTCTCTGTGTAGCCCTAGCTGTCCTGGAACTCACTTTGTAGACCAGGCTGGCCTCGAACTCAGAAATCTGCCTGCCTCTGCCCCCCCCCCCCCCCCCCCCCCCCCGCCCCCCAGTGCTGGGATCAAAGGCATGCACCACCACTGCCCGGCTGTCTTAGCTTTCTAAGTATTGAGAAAACAGTTATTATGTATTACCATATGCAGCAAAGAAATAATTTCATAATATATTAGGTAACTTGAAAGTACTTAAAGCATTTGTGATCAGAGTTTCTCACTGTTGGCATGTTGGGGTGGCAGATCCCTGCTCTGAGGGTTACTGTGTATTTTAGAGGATGTTTAGCAGAGTCTCTGGTTTCTACCCACTAGATGCTACTGGCGTTTCCTCGGTTGTGACAACCCAAATGAGCCAGGAAAGAAAATCACTTTTCCTAAAACTACTATGTTAAAGGATTGAATACTGAGTTACTGATCTTATAAGATGGAGTAAAGTAGGCCAGGCGTGGTGGCACAAGCCTTTAATCCCAGCACTCGGGAGGCAGAGGCAGGTGGATTTCTGAGTTCGAGGCCAGCCTGGTCTACAAAGTGAGTTCCAGGACAGCCAGGGCTATACAGAGAAACCCTGTCTCGAAAAACCAAGAAAAAAAAAGATGGAGTAAAGTGTAAAGTGCGGGGCATGGTGGCGCACGCCTTTAATCCCAGCACTTGGGAGGTAGAGGCAGGCGGATATCTGAGTTTGAGGCCAGCCTAGTCTACAAAGTGAGTTCCAGGACAGCCAGGGCTATACAGAGAAACCCTGTCTCCAAACCCCCCCCCCCCAAAAAAAAATGGAGTAAAGTACAATGTTTAGCTCTGTGGCCTTATACTCTTTTGTTTATTCTTTGAGACTGAACCTCACAGCGTAGCTTTGGGTGGCCTTTAACTCTATATGTAGAACAGGCTGGCTTCAAACACAAAGAGATCATCCTGTCTCTGCTTCTGGGCTAGTGTCATTAAAGACATGTCACTATGAAAGCACACAGCCTTTTCTGTGTGCTTTCATGGGTGCAATGGAGCCTGAGCACTAACATCCTGTTTCTGATGCTCACAGAAGGCTTTCTCGTGGTGGATGTGCCTTGGGTTGTGATACAGCTCATGAGGTCCTCCCTCCTCTCTGTCCTTCCCTCCTCTTTTTCTCCCTTTCAGTTTCCTCTTTGATCTTGCTGTACAGCCCAGGTTGCCCTATCATTCTTCTGCTACTATCTCCCAAGTGATTCTTGCATATCTTCATGTGTGTACATGAATGGGTAGATATGAATGGGCGTATACAAGTGCTCATGTGCATGTGTATATATGTGTGGGGACAAGAAATTAACCTTGAATATTTCTCTTCAAGAGTCATTTACCCCAGGGCCTGTTTTGATTTTTGAGCCAGAGTCTCAGGGAAGATGGGTCGTGAGAGAAGTAGGTGGTATTAGGCTGAGGAAGGAGGCATGGATGCCTGGGGAAGGCAGTGATGCACAGTCTTCCCAAGGAGGATATGGTTGGTGGTGTCAGAACAGCAAGGGTGCCCCCAGGCTCTGAGGTGCAGATGGCTGGGACTAGGAGGAAAGTTAGGAGGACATGTCTACCAGAGAGCTTCACTTTTAGATGTGGTCACAGATAAGAGGAGCCAAAAGAAAGCTGGTATTAAGGAGGGATAGACTAAGCACTGGATCTTTTAATCTTTCTCCTCTTGCCTAGATGGATATTTTAAATTTATGATTGTTGAGAGTAAAAGTTTTCAAAGCATTTTTCTGGAGCTCATTTCTAAATATGGTTTGTGTCACTCTGAACTAAAAACATGGAAGTGGTTGGGCTTTGAACTTCATAGACAATGACTTAACTAATCTGCCTAAGGAATTTCCTGCAGTGTCTCTGTATTAGCCAGGGGAAATGTTTGGGTTTTGCTCCTGGGGTGGGGGTGGGAGGACAGTAGAGAACATTGTGGTGTGCTTACAAGTTATTTTCCTTCTTTTAGAAGAAGGAATTGTCTGTGACAGCAGTTTTTAACCTGTGGGTGGGGACCCTTTTGGGGTTGCATATCAGATGTTCAGCATATCAGATATGTACATTACTATTCACAACAATAGCAAAATAACAGTTATGAAGTAGCAACAAAAATAGTTTTATTGTTGGGGTTACCACACGTGAGGAATTGTATTAAAGGGACTATTAAAGAGGAACTGCATTAGGAAGGTTAAGAACCGCTGCTCTATTGCCTCATTATTTTAGTATTTATAACTATTGAAATACAGCTCACATGCTATGTAGTTCACTCATCATTTATAATTCAGTGGTTCCAAGGCTATTCACAGGTCATGCAGCATTAACTATACTAATTTTAGAGTAATTTTGAAACCAGGTGTGGCAGAACATACCTGTATTCCCAGTATCTGGGAGGCTGAAAGAGGAAGATCATGAATCCATAGCCAGTCTAGATTACACAAGACACCGTTTCTGAAAAGATTTTATCTTCTCATCCTTCCTTTGAGTATTACATACTTACCTACCTATTGTTCAATAAATTGCCTACGGTGGGCAGTTTGTGATCACAAACTTTGTGCGTGCGTGCGTGTGTGCGTGCATGTATGTGCATGTGTGTGTGTCTAATGTTGGATTTCTTTCTCAGCTACTTATCCATATTTTTAAGACAGAATCTTTCACTTGAACCTGGAGCCTACTGATTCAGCCAGAGTATTTGGCCAATAAATCCCAAGGATCCTCCTGTCTCTTCCTTCCCAGCTCTGCTGTTACTATCATTCTCTGTTGTATCTGTTTTGTTTTTGTTTTATTTTATTTTTTGTTTGTTTTTCTTTGAGTCAGGGTCTATGTACATAGCCCTGGCTGTCCTGGAACTCACTATGTAGACCTAACTGGTTTTGAACTCTCAGAGATCTGCTTACCTCTGTCTTCTGAGTACTGGGATTAAAAAGCATACTCCACCATATCTGTCTTTTTAAAAAGTTTTTTTTGTTGTTGATGTTTTGCCTGCATGTATATATGTATGTATGTATGTGTATTATGTGCATACCTGTGCCCAAAGAGGTCAGGAGAGGGTGTCACATATCAAGTCTGGAGTTGCCAATGTTTGTGAGCCACTGTGTGGGTGCTAGGAATCGAACCTGGGTCGTTTGCAAGTGCAGTGAGCATTAACTACTAAGTCATCTCTTCTGTTCCCTTTCCATTTTTTTTTAAAGGCTGAATAATTTTCTACTGTTTGACTATGCCATTTGCCAGTTGATAAGATGGTTCACGTTGCAGTTTTTGGTTGTTAGAAATAATACTTGGAACATGTATGTGCTGTTCTTGATGTAAACATGCTTTTCATTTCTCTTGGTATGTTCATAGGAGTAAAGTGGCTTGGCCATGTGGCAGTTCTATGTTTAACCATTTTGGGAAGTGTCTGCTGGTTTTCTAAAGTATCTGTATCATTTTCCTTACCTGTGAGCAGTGTATGAAGATTGCAGTCTCTTTATGACCTTCACAACATTTGCTATTCATTATTGCCAGGCTAGTGGTTATGAAGTCGTGTCTTGTGGTTTTGATTTGTGTTTTCCTCATAGTGAACGATTGTAAGCATCCTTTAATATATGCTTTATGCACAACTCTGGAGAGTTCATTTATGTTTGAGCATCAGTTTGGGAACTGTAAAGAAACAGGAATATATATATATATATATATATATCTGACTACAGAAACAAGGGAGGAAAGTATAAGTGTGCATACATGTTTGTTTATAAAAAGAAAGATTCCATAAACAGATTTGTATGGTAGAGAACAGGCCTCCCAGAGAAACACCAGTTTTCTAGCCACATTAAGCCTGAGATTGTCTGTGGGGTTTCCTAATGATCCTGAAATCTGGCCTTGACTTTGGAAATGGAAACCATAATATCTGCCTTCTCCACATTAGTGGCTGGTGGTGGTGATAGTGGCGGCGGCAGAAGATCCTAGGGCCTTGGACAACCAGGCAAGTGTTTCCACTGAGTTGGATCCCCAGAGTGCATCACCCATCTTAAAGTCACATGTACATATCTTGTGCCAAGTCTTCAGACCTGACACGTTTCAGGTAGAGGTAACTTGCCATAAGAATTGGTTTCTTGGATTTACAAAACTAACTCAATCTAAATAATCAGTAACTCACTGATGTCAGGTTTCCAGATAGTCTGCCAGCAAACTTGTTGCCAGTGTGGATCTGGCTGTCACAAAGCATGCTGTCCTTCTGTGCTAGCTGCTGAGGTGTAAGAAGCGAGTGAGATAGCCAGATAATTGGAAGGTGTCAGTAAGAAAAGATCTCATTGTGGTCCAGGTGACCCTTGTTCTACAGTTGACGGGAGAAGGAGTGACACTCATTTCAGGAATTACTAGGGTAGGGGAATGGGATGAGAATAGGAGGATAGGAGGGGTAACAGCTTCCTAGAAGAGGCTCCAACTGTACAAAGCACTAGGTGCCCTGAAAGAACTGGGCACATGGCTAGAGAGTGCTGAATGGAGGTGCAGGTTAATGAGGCAGGAGAGTGGCCAGCAGTGAATGGGTCATGTGTGGAGTTTGATTTTACTGTATGGTATATGTCAATGATATGTATATGTCATGAATATATGTAAATTCTAAGAAAATTACATACAGGAAAGAGATTTTTTAAAAACTTGACAGAAAAGAATTAAAAAAAAATGAAACTAAGGACAGAGATGGTATAATTGTTCAGAGAATATTAGAATAACTTAGCCAAGCTGTAAGGTTAGTGGTCGTTAATGAAAAATAAGGTTGAGCCAGGCAGTGTTGGCTCTCACCTTTAACCTCAGCACCTGGGAGGCAGAGATAGGTAGATCTCCGAGTTGAAGGCCAGCCTGGTCTATGGAGTGAGTTCTAGAACAGCCAGGACTACATAGAGAAACCCTATCTCAGAAAAAAAAGAAAGGAAGAAAGGAAGGAAAGAAAGTTAGTTGAAAAGGCCACAGAAAAGACAGTTTGCAGTTTTTCTTTCATGCATCTTTGCTATATAGATAGGTTTAATTAAGTTTTGATAGAAATACTTCATGTGTATTTTAAGTGTTTTCCACTTAAAATATTTTTAGATTTAAAAAAAATATATATATGAATGTTTTCCCTACATGTATGTTTTTGTACTACATGCATGCCTGGTGGCTGCAGAGGCCAGAAGAGGGTGTCCAATCCCCTGAAACTGGAGTTGCAGGTAGTTGTAATCTGCCATGTGGTTGTTGGGAACCAAACCCAGGTCCTCCTAAAAGATGCTCTTAAAGTGCTCTTAAAGGATGAGCTATCTGTCCAGTCCTCCCCCTCCCCTTTTTTTTATGATGCTAGAATTAATTACTGGGTTCAGATATAACCAGGCTTGAGTCCATCATAAACTTCCTCCTCAAATTATCACTTTGTCATGTAGATGGCTAGAACCATTGTTTTATTACAGTTGCAAAATGCTGCTTTTCTTAGTATTTTATACATACTGGCTAGATTTGTTATATATAAACTTTAGAAATTTTGTTGTTGGACAGCACTTAGGAGACAGAGGCAAGTGGATCTCTGTAAGTTCAAGGTCAGCCTGTCTACAAAGTCCTGGACAGCCAAAACTCAGAAAACAAAACAAAAAAGAAAACTATCGTATGTATATGGTGAGTGTGTATGCACACAAATGCTGCAGCTTGTCTGGAGGTTAGGGAACAATTTTTGGAGTCCTCTTCTGCTGTGGGATCCAGGGAGCAAACTCAGGTCAGCAGGCTTGCACAGCTATGCCTCTACTCACTGAGTTGTTGTACCCAAAATATTTGGAAGAGGAATATGGAGGGAAGGATTGGATTAATCAAGTACACATTGTATGTGTGCACTGAAGTGTCACATTGAGTGGGATAAATATGTATAACTGCTCTATGTCAGTAAGGATATGTGAGTGCTTTTCTCATTGGAATACTGAATTTTGTTGTTGAGTTGTAGGCATCTCTCTCTCTGTTCTTTTTTTTATTGTAGAGAGGGAGAGCCAGAGTGAGTGAGCCAGAGTGAGTATGCCTTTGTGAATGTAGGTGGGTGTGCTTGCCTTTGGGCTGGAGCTCACCAGTTAGTCTACAATTGCTGGACCAGCAAGCCCTAACTAAGGATTCTTCTGTTACATGCTTGAGGTACTATGCCCAGGACTTTTACACGGCCTCTATGAAATGAACTCAGGTCCTCATACTTGCAAGGCAAATACTTCTGTCAACTGAGCAATCCCTGGCCCTAGAATCAGCCATTCTTACTAGCTCTGACTCATTTTTGGTGGGAAATGGTATTAGGGACATACATTGCAACTGGATTGGGAATTCTTTCTTTTAAGGAGAGCTAGGAAATATTTTTGGCAAAGGAAAAGATCAATCAGAATGATTCCGTCCCCTCCCTCTTTTTTCATTTTAACTTTTTGGTTTTTCAAGATAGGTCTACTTTGACTCATAGACCAAGCTGGCCTTGAACTCAGAGATCCACCTGCTTCTGCCTCTTGAGTGCTTCGATTAAAAGCAAGTGCCATCATGTGTACTTTAAGACTTCTTTTTTCAATTCAAGAGGATGAAAGGATTTTTAAAAATTTTATATTATCAACATGTAACACTAGAGTGGTCAAACATGAGGTAACTAAAGCTAAAGCTGTTTGTGGTAGCTCACACGTCACAATCCTAGCGCTTGGGAGGATTAGGACCATGAGTTTGAGACCAGCCTGGGCTACGTGGTGAGTTCTAGGTCAGTCTGGTCTATATAGTGAGAACCTGTCTCAAAAACAAACAACAAACAGCTGGCACGGTGGCTCATTCTTTTAATTGCAGCAGTTAGGAGGCCAAGGCAGGAGAGTCACTATAAATAAGTCAGCTTGAAGTTGCTTATAGTGAGACCCTGTCTTGGGGAAAAAAAGAAACACAACAAAGAAAACATGGCATAATTGAGCCATTTGTCTCTTATATTTTAGGAATTAAAACACTGAATATTTTTAAATTACAGAGCTGGGGAGATAGCTTAGTGGGTAAAGTACTTGCTGTGTAAATGAGAGGACTTGAATTTGGATCTCCAGCACCCACATAAAACCCAGGCAAGGCACTGTGCACCTGGAATTGGATTGCTGGGGGCAGAGACAGGAGACCTCAAGGGCTTGCTAGTCTGCTGAGTCAGCGAGCTCCAGGTTCAGTGAAGAGTTACATCTTTCTATATAGGTAAGACTAAAACACATTATAGGTTGAAAGAAATGTGGCTTGTATTCTTGCCTTTGCTTTTCTGTGTACATTACACAAAGTATTTCCATTGGTTTTGGATTTATTCTTTTTTTTTTATTTTAAGCCTCAACACTTTTTAAGAATGTATGTATATTACATGTAGAGAGATGGCTCAGTGGGCAGGATCACTTCCTATGCAAGCATAGGGACCTGAGTTCAGATCCCAGAATATATGTAAGAAGCCGAGTGTGGGTGCATATGTGCCCATAACCCCAGCACTTTGAAGGCAGAGACAGGAAGATTTGAGGCTTGTTGGCTGCCAGCCTAACTCCAGGTTTAGTGAGACCTTGTGCCAGAGGAATATGGCGGAGAGTGATGGAGCAGGACATAACAGCACTGACACCACGCTGAACACAAATGTGTATGTGTTTGTACCTTCTGTTTCAGTTATGTCTTTCATCATGTAATCATAGTTTTTTGTTTGTTTGTTTTTTGGTTTTTCGAGACAGGGTTTCTCTGTGTAGCCCTGGCTGTCCTGGAACTCACTCTGTAGACCAGGCCTGCCTCTGCCTCCCGAGTGCTGGGATTAAAGGCGTGCACCACCACGCCAGACTTTTTTTTTTTTTTTTTTTTTTTAATATAATCATAGTTCTTATTTTCTGGCTCTCAAGTGTCACATAGGATACCATTTAGAAAATGTTTAGGTGTTTTTCCTCTTCTCTTGCTTTTTTCATTTATTTATACATTTATGTATTTATTTCTTTCTGTGTCTTTCTGTGTAGCTCACACTAGCCCCAAGCTCACTCTCTGTAGCTGAGGCCTTACTTGTACTCAGGATCCCCTCTGCCTCAGCCACCTAAGTTCTAGGCTGTACAAGAGCACAAGCCTGGCTTTTACAGTCTTTTTGTAGGATCTAAAATGCCTACTTCTTGGCTAGGGAGGAGTGTTTGCCTATCATGCTTGAAGTTCTGGGTTCAAGCCTCAAGACCACATAAAACTAGGCCTAGTGTCACAGGGTTATAATGCAGCCTCTGAAATCAGTACTCGTGAGGTGGATGCAGGAGGATCAGAAGTTTAAGATAATCCTCACCTGTTGAGTTTAAAGTCAGCCTGGGGTACATAAGACCTTGTCTGTAAAGTAAAGTTTATTTGGGAGAACTGATCTTCTTTTCATCTTAGTCTTTTTTTGTTTTTTAAACAGAGTCTCACTATGAAGCCCAGTCTGGCCTTGAATTCACAGAGACCCTCTGGTCTCTGCCCTCCTGAGTGCATGTGCCACACCTAGTTTGGTGTCCTTTGAAGACATTCCAGTTTGTCTTTATTAGTGAGTGACTATTAATGGAGGGCTGGCAATATGACTTAGCAGGCAAAAGAGTCTTCCACTAAATGGTGGAAGAAGAGAAACAACTCTTCCAACTCAACTGATGTCCACACATGCACTGTGGTATGTGTGTCACACACACACACACACACACACACACACACACACATACACACACACACACACACACACACACACACAAGAAATGTAATAAATGTAATTTTTAAAAAATGAACTTGTTTGTTGAACTGAAGTGTAGCTCAGTGGTAGAACATTTGCTTAGTTCTGTCATAAGCTTAGCCTTTGGTGCCATCCCTTAAAACAACTAACCAAACAACCAAGCCTGTAGGTAGGTAGTTGGCAATCCTGTCTCCTTTGTGAGAGCTGGCTAACTTGGTGATCAGATGGGAAGTATGCAAGAGATGAAACTGATTAGATTGTTTCCCACCCCTGATCTCTGTAGCTGCCCATTTAGAGCTGGGCACTTACCCAGCTCCTCCAGGAAGCATTGCTTACCTCATTGTGCCTCTTTGGCTCTGTGGGATCTAGGAAGTGGTCAGCTCTGCTGTGTTGTATCTTAGAATGCAACGCTTCCTGAGCTTTCTGTCTCCTCAGCAGTGGCTCACAGTTAAATAGACCATTGCTCAAACTGTTAGGCTGTGATTCTCTCGTGAAGAGCTTACCATTAGGCTACGTGGGTTGGAGAGAATGCCAAGGTAAGCTCTTGTGGTCCTAAAGTGAATCTCCTTGTGTCCGCTCATTGCTGACAGCAGAGCTGCTTGCTGCTCTGTGTTCTCTGTTTTTTGAACGAATGAAATGAACCAATAATTGTTTTCTGACTGAGGCTAAGGATGTAATGGTTAGATCGAGAGGAGCACTTCCCTACCATGGTGAGGTCCTACATTTGATCCCTAGCAGCATGCACATATGCACACACAAACACACTCTATATTTACAAATCATAGCAATCACATTTTAGTCAAACAGGAACATCTAATAAATTCATTCGAGTTCATTTCTCTTTGTTTAGTGTATTGAAGTAAACATTAGGGTTCATGAAGTATGTGCTACCTCCCTTCCTAGGGAGGTAGGTAGGTTTCTGTTTGGTTTAGGCATTAGGTAAGTCAACAAAACCTTTGTTGTTTATCAGTAGTGTTTTTCCAGACAAGCAAAGATAATGAGGCCTGCTTACCTTCTCTTGTCTTATGTGACATTATTCTGTTTTTTATATGTATGGGCTCATTTAACTCAGTAACAGTAGTTACTCTTATTATCTCTGTTTATAGATGATGATACCTCCACAGAGAGGGTAAAGAACTTATTC
This sequence comes from Mus minutoides, assembly GCA_902729485.2. Lineage (NCBI taxonomy): Eukaryota > Metazoa > Chordata > Mammalia > Rodentia > Muridae > Mus > Mus minutoides. The sequence goes on along the minus strand of LR749490.1, from coordinate 144,012 downwards.
AAGGTCACATTACTAGTCAGTGCAGAACCAGGACCTCACCCAGCCAGTCAGACTTGCAAGGCCACTCTCTTAGTGACTCCCCTAGAGAGAAGTGTGCTTCCCACCACTTTCCTGAGCGAATAGCACTTTGCAATTTTCTTCCTGGGGGCCCAAGGTTGCTCTTACACTGGTTCTCCATCTAGTTTCAAGAATGTTTTCTGTTGTTTGAAATAGAACTTTTTGGGTAGTTTGAAGGAATGGATGTAATTGGTCTGTATTTAAATCTATTGAGAACCTTTGCAAGTTATGTCATGTTGAAAAGGTGCCTGCCATTTAACCTACTGAAATGTAATTTTTTGATGTGCTTAAGAATTGTAAATAAGCCGGGCATGGTGGCGCGTGCCTTCTATCCCAGCACTCGGGAGGCAGAGGCAGGTGGATTTCTGAGTTCAAGGCCAGCCTGGTCTACAGAGTGAGTTCCAGGACAGCCAGGGCTACACAGGGCTATACAGAGAAACCCTTTCTCGGAAAAAAAAAAAATTGTAAATAGCATTAGAATTTATGAAGACGTTGATGGATGACTGCACTAACTTGTACAGCCTTTCACAGTATTTATGTCCATACTGTGTGCAGCTTCCTATATTTTGAATGTTTTACTGGTGACGGTTTTATAAAGAGGATATGAAAGAAAAATATTTTTTAATAGTTTAGTCCTTAGGAAGATAAATGTGGATCAAATGCATTTGAAAGACAGACAGCATCAGGGAGAATTTTCTTTTAAAAAAAAAAAAAAAAGTCATTTGACAAAGGTGACCTGGATGGACAGCAAAGGAATCAAATCCCTTAAATAAGAATTTATTTGACTTAATTGTTTTTTTTTTTGTTTGTTTTTTGTTTGTTTGTTTGTTTTTGTTTGTTTTTGTTTGTTTGTTTTCGGTTTTTTGAGACAGGGTTTCTCTGTGTAGCCCTGGCTGTCCTGGAACACACTTTGTAGACCAGGCTGGCCTTGAACTCAGAAATCCACCTGCCTCTGCCTCTTGAGTGCTGGGATTAAAGGCATGCGCCACCACTCCCGGCTTTGACTTAATTTTTTAAAATAAATAATTATGGGCTGGTGAGATGGCTCAGCGGGTAAGAGCACCCGACTGCTCTTTCCGAAGGTGATAAGTTCAAATCCCAGCAACCACATGGTGGCTCACAACCATCCGTAACGAGATCTGGCTTCCTCTTCTGGAGTGTCTGAGGACAGCTACAGTGTACTTACATATAATAAAATAAATCTTTAAAAAAAAATTAAAAATAAATAAATAAATAAATATACAGTTAAAAAAAATGAAAAGAAAAGAAAGGAAGAAGGGAAGGAAGGAAAGAAAAGAAAGGAGCCAGGTATTGGTGTTACATACCTTTAATCCTAGAGGCAGGTGGATCTCCTGGTTTGAGGCTAACCTGGTCTACATACATAGTCAGTTCCAGGGCAGCCAGGGCTACACAGAGAAATGCTGTCTTGAAAAACAGAAAAAGAAAAGAAAGTATAGGGGCTGGAGAGGTGGCTCAGTAGTTAATAGCACTGGCTGCTCTTGAAAAGAACATGGGTTCAATTCCTAGCACCCACATGGTGGCTTACAATTACCTGCAACTCCAGGGGATCTGGGGCCCTCCTGTAGTCTCCATATGCATCAGGTACACAATGCACACCCACACATGAGGCAAAACACCCATACACACAAAATAAAAATAAATCTTTAAAACATTTAAAAATTATTCAAGTAATATACCTACAGCTGGTGTTCGTGTGCAAATGTGTACAGTTATTTTTTAAAATGAACATCTTTTACTTTATTTTCTGTGTATGGCTGCATGCTTATATATTTATGCACCACTGTGTTAGTCATGAAACCTGACTACATTTAGCATAATATTCACACATCTTATCACCCACAGACTTAGAATTCATTATGGTTTTTAAATATGTCTACTAATTTAGAAACATAATATTTATAAAGTAAAGTTTCTGGAGGTTTTTTTTTTTTTCTCAGTTCTGGGGATTAAACCTAAGGCCTTGGACCTGTTAGGCAAGAGTTGAGGTAGGGGCTATTGCTCAATAGTCCAGGTTGGCATTGTCTTCAGGCTCTAAGCAGGAGATCAGAACTGTCCAAAAGCAAGAGTATAAAAGTCATGAACTGAATATTAGTTTTCATACAAAATTTATATGCTGAAACTAATTTCCAATATAATGCCATTTAAAGGCAAACACTGGCAGGTAACTAATTAGTTATAAAGATAAAGTCTTCTTGAGTAGGATTACTGCATTTCACATAAATCAGCTGTATATTAATAAGAGTTTGAGGGTGTGTGTGATAAACACATAGTCTACCACTGAATTATTATACCCCAGCCCAAGTAAGGTGTCTTTAAACTGAAATATAAAACACGATTACATATTGTTTGTTTGTTTGTTTTCTGAAAGTGTTTTGACTTAATGCTCTAAGAAGCCCTGCTTCTTAGTGTAGGAACAGGGGCTCAGGGTTCAGTGATTGGTGATATTATCTAATGACCATGAGGAGTGAGAGGCCACCTCTGTGCTGACTCGCTTCTTTACAGCTTGGAGTTCCCTTAAGATGCTTTGATCC
>LR749490.1:72063-139563 GCA_902729485.2 Mus minutoides | reverse complement strand
CCTCTCGTAGCCGGGTTCCTCCCTGTTCTGCTTTCATGGAGCTTATTATGGTGTCTTGATGTGAAGCTCACCAAAGTGGAGGATACAGCATTTTAGAAGTGTTTGTTCAGAATTGCTCTTTGTCCTACAGCCTCCCTGACTTCATCTTCTTTCTTTCTTACAGGAAATGACTTAGAGGCCTTATGAATACATCTGTGCTTTCTTGCTTCAGACTTTACAACTGCAGGCCAACCCAGTCTGGAAGCACTTTTTATTAATGTTACAAGGAAACCGCTACCTCAGCAAACAAAAGAAAGGAGAAGACACACAATAACAAATGCCATGTTTAAAGAAAACTTGTTCCCAGAAACCATTACAGGAGATTTGGAAGTTTTTAAGCACTGAGAAGCAGCTTTCCAGGTAAATGGATTTGACAGGCAGGCTCTGTCAGAATTCTGCAGAGGTGTGTTCTTCCTTCAGGACTTCTTGTGAAGTAACCCCTTCCGCCTAAATGCTGTTGACCAGCTGGGGTCCTTTTTGGTATATAGAAGATACATTATATTACATTTTAAAAGTTAAGTTATTTTTCTGCCATTGTAAATATAAGTATCAAAATATTCTTGCAAAGCAATTATAAGTAAACATTTTCCTCAGCAAGCATATCTTCATTGAGAGTAGGATGCTGAACAGTTACTGAGCATTTTGGACACTGTTATTTTTTTGTTAGAGTTCCTGCCTACACTGAAAATATTAATTATATAAATCTGTTATTTTTCTCACCTTTATGTTGGATCACATGGTCACCTGCCTCATGGATATGCCTTTTTTAAAACTTAGATTTGCAGAACTCCACTATTTTTATACCTAGCTACAGTTTTGGAAAAAAAGGACTCAGAACCCTGACTTGCCAGTGGTCCCAAGGACAGTTCCCCACCCGTATGTATTGCTGCAGTGCCCAGGACAATAAGATGGACTACAAGCGGCGCTTCCTGCTTGGCGGGTCCAAGCAGAAGGTGCAGCAGCACCAGCAGTACCCGATGCCTGAGCTGGGCAGAGCACTGAGCGCTCCCCTGGCATCCACCGCCCCCTCTGCCCCTCTGGGCAGTCTGACCGCTGCAGGCAGCTGCCACCATGCCATGCCCCACTCTACTCCCATTGCTGACATCCAGCAGGGCATCTCTAAGTACCTGGATGCCCTCAATGTCTTTTGCCGTGCTAGTACGTTCCTCACAGATCTCTTCAGCACCGTGTTCAGGAACTCACACTACTCAAAGGCCGCCATGCAGCTCAAAGATGTGCAGGAACATGTAATGGAAGCAGCCAGCAGATTGACCTCAGCCATAAAGCCCGAGATTGCCAAGATGCTCATGGAACTCAGTGCGGGGGCTGCAAACTTCACAGATCAGAAAGAATTCAGTCTCCAGGACATAGAGGTAAAGTACTGTCACCATAGGAAAATGGTCTGCAAATGTCACTGAGGATCCTCAGTTTCTCCAAATTGTGGCAATAATAGTCCTCTTTCTATTGATATACTCTTCTCGTAAAAAGTTTGGTGCCTGCCAAGTTCTGATGCTTTCATTTTAAGTAAGTTAAACGATTACTGAGAAGGATAAGCAAGCTCAGTGCTAGAGTCAGTGTTCAGGGTGTGAGATCTCAGGAACAGCCCCAGCACACACTGAAGAAAAAGTTAAACTGATTGTGTTTGATGTTTGCCCTTAATTTTCTCAAATTGGAAACTAATATCCATCCAGATTATTATCTATGAAAAGTAGGTAGTGAAGGACTGGAGACACACTGCAGTGCCCTTGCCTACATGTAACATCCTAGCCACAATTCCTAATACCGCACAAACAGAAGTGCTTAGAATTCTAAGTATAATCATGAATCTTATTTTTCAATTTTTAGTCTATAGAATCACTGGTTTTTAAGAAAGTTCCATGTGTTTCTAGTTTTCCAGTTCTAAATTGAAAACTTTTTATTCATCCAGTTGCATTTGAAGCTTACTCAGTGTATTTCTTGGGTAGTGTAGTAAAAATGAATCATTCTTCTTTAGGACTCTAGATTAGAATCAAGTTTTATTGAGAGTAAAGATGGCTTTTTTGCCTCCCTGACTTCATTGAGGAAATAATTTTTTTTTAAGATTTCCTCGAAAAACAAAAACAAAACAAAACAAAAAAACAAAAAAATTTATTTATTTCAATTTCATGTATGTGAGTAGTACACTGTCGCTGTCTTCAGACATACCAGAAGAGGGTATCAGATCCCATTACAGATGGTTGTGAGCCACCATATGGTTGCAGGGAATTGAACTCAGGACCTCTGGAAGAGCAGTCAGTGCTCTTAACCACTGAGCCATCTAGCCCCTGAGGAAATACTTTTTTACTATTCTTTTTTATTCAGTGGTAGGGATAGAACCCAGAACTTTATGCTTTCACCACAAATGCTATACCACTGGGCTACCATGAGTTTTTTTTTTTTTTAAGATTTTATTTATTATATGTAAGTACAATGTAGCTGTTTTCAGATGCACCAGAAGAGGGCGTGTGTTAGATCTCATTTCGGATGGTTGTGAGCCACCATGTGGTTGCTGGGATTTGAACTCAGGACCTTTGGAAGAGCAGTCAGTGATCTTACCCGCTGAGCCATTTCACCAGCCCTGCATTAGGTTTTTTGTACATTTAGTGTGTGTGTGTGTGTGTGTGTGTGTGTGTGTGTGTGTGTGTGTATTTTGCCTGCACATTTATCAGTCTTTAGGGAATTATAGATGGTTATCACTGCCATGTGGGTGCTGGGAATCAAACTTGGATACTCTGGAAGGGCAGGTATGGTTCTTGTTTGTTTTTTAGAAATGTAGTCATGGCTGACGTAGAGCTCTATATGTAAACCAGGCTTGTCTTTTTTTTTTGCAGGGGTGGGTAGGGTGGGAGGTGGGGGGTGGGGTTGAGACAGGGTTTCTCTGTGTAGCCCTGGCTGTCCTGGAACTCACTTTGTAGACCAGGCTGGCCTCGAACTCAGAAATCCTCCTGCCTCTGCCTTACAAGTGCTGGGATTAAAGGCGTGTGCCATCACTGCCTGGTATAAAAATATTTTTTACATTATACCTAAAGGCTGGGAATGTAGCTCAGGGGTGGAGTCCTTTCCTTGCATGTGTGTGCATTGGACCTGGGTAAATAAATAAAATACTCATTAAAAATATGTGTAAATTTCCAAATATATTGGACAGTGAAATGTAAGACTTAGCTAGATGTGGTAGCACCACCCTACATTCTTAATGGTAAACAGTCAGAGGAGAAGGATTGTGGGTGTAAGTGTAATCTGGGCTGTATTTACCTGTTGCAAAATAAAATAAAAAAGGTTGGACATGCAGCTGGGTGATAGAACACTTGGCCAGTGTCCATGAGACCTCATCCATACCTCCACAACAAATAGAAATGTAGAGCTTTGTGCTTTTATTCCCCATCCTGTTCTGTTTCCACCCCCAAGATAACCCTATGTACCTGATATATGCCATTCCAGACTGCATGAATATATAGTAGAGCACACACAAATGCACTGCTTTGTTTTTTATTGTTTTTGTTTGTAAGCTTGCTTGAGACAGATTCTCACTGTGGCTGGCCTGGACTTACTGTGTAGTTGAGGCTGGCCTAGAGCTCAAAGCAATCTATGAGCCTCATTCCCACCCTTATTTGTTTTTTTTTAAGAACTATGTTTTCAGCTACAGTGTGCTTGGTTATTTCTTGACAAAGGTGTGATATTTTGCAAGCACATTGTTATATCTACCATTTCCTCACAGGAAGTGCAGATCAGTATTAAGCATTCACTGTTAGGACTGCCATCTTAAGATGATGGAGCACTGGTAAGTTTATGTAGGAGCCCATGTGAGAGCAGTTTGTGTGAGCCTTATATCTTATGTTACCCGTATTACTGTTCTCTTCAAATCTTACCCTGGGATTTGAGAAGACAGCTAGAGCCATGTGGCTTTGTCTCTAATAATAGATGATAAGAAGTGCCTTTGCAGCCAGGTGTGGTGGCGCACGCCTTTAATCCCAGCACTTGGGGGGCAGAGGCAGGCGGATTTCTTGAGTTTGAGGCCAGCCTGGTCTACAGAGTGAGTTCCAGGACAGCCAGGGCTACACAGAGAAACCCTGTCTCGAAAACAAACAAACAAACAAACAAACAAAAAAGAATAAAAGAAAAAAAGAAGTGCCTTTGCTTCCTAGTTGGGGCAGTTAGTTCTATGATACACAGGAGCTTAGTGAATCACTGGGATGTTGTTTATTTGTTTGTTTTTTGGTTTTGTGTGTGTGTTATTTTTTGTTTTTGTTTTGAGACAGACTCTACCTCCTGAGTGCTAGCATTTTAGATATGTACTACCATGTGTTCTATTGTTGATTTGGTTGGTGATATAACAGGGTATGTCACTAACATGGGCTATTCTTGCTCACATCTTCTTGCCTCATCCTCTCAAGTGTTGACATTGCTAGTGTGCACTACCATACTGGGCTGGAAAATGCTTCTGATTGTTGCAGTTTACAATTTTGACATGACTTTCCTTATTGAAATTCTGATTAAGGTAGTTGGACTATTACCATGGGTACATAATAGACTAAACAAGCTTTCTAGTTCCAGTGTTAGTCTGGAAACTACTTGCTGTTGATGGGTTTTGGAATCCGTGGGCTTGTTCTATGTGGAACAACTGACATAAATTAGTTTTAAAATGTGTCTCAAGCAGACCCATAGAAGTAAAACTATACTGAAATTTATTGCATTTATTTGTGTGTGTATGTGTACATATGCTGGCTCATCATGACTCCTACCTGTGGAGGTGAGCAGAGAATGCTCTCCTAGAACTTAGGTTGTAGGTTTGGTAAGATGCCTTTACTCACTGAGCATCTCACCAGCCCAGCATTATCCTTTTCCCCTAGAGCAGTATTTACTGTTTCTAGAATTCCTATCCTACCAGGGTAGTTAGGTCAGTAGGGGTTTCTCCTCTGTGCTAACCAAACTCAGATGGAAAAGCTAAGCATTGGATTTTTTCCTGTTGGTGTTTTGTTGCTTCCTACCTCTTCCCCTGTTTTATAATCAAAGCCCAAGAGGCTTTACTGTTCATTCTGGGGAGAGGGATGTAAAGCTGGCATTGCATATCTTGACTTGCTGTAGTTTGATGTGTTTGGTCCCCAGCAAAATTTATTTCTCATGTGTGAACAGTGGAGAAGAACATGGAGCCTTTAGGGTCATTAGGCTGATAAGGTCTGGGCTGGGCTAGTTAGTTTGTTAGCTAGTTAGTGGGTTGTTACAGAGAGGATACTTTTCATGTTTTTCTCTGCTTGCCCTGCTTTCTGCCAGGACATGCAGCAGTAGATTGCCTTTGATGGTACTGTGCTGTTGGCTTTCTAACCTTTACACTTGCCAGTTAGACTTACCTCTCCTAGTCACATAAGTGTCACAGCAGCCAAAAGCAGACTATGATGCCTCTATGATGGAAGCAGGATTGTGTATAAAGAAAGCCCTGTAGAAGTATATAAATGCTCTCACAAAGTGTGACGTGTTGTGCCCCCATTCACTCATGTATGTTCTTAATAGACAAACAGTGATACCTGGCTCCAGGAGCTGCAATTGCTGCCTGTGTGTGCCCGCATGCGTGGCCACTTTGACATTTCCATAGGGTTATCCTTTGTATAGTTTCCAATGGCTTATCACTTACCCTGAATGCTGCTATAAGAGTATGAGTTGTGACTGTAATGGTTCCTAGTTGACTAGCACCTGTGACACTCTCATGGCACCCCAGGTAAGCTATGAGCATGAGGTCAGAAAATCTGAGTTTAGAAAATGGCTCTGCTTTTCAGTGCCCATACAGCTTGAGCCTCGGTTTGCCTGTCTATACAATAGAACTACCACCCACCTTCTAGTGTTCTCCTGGAGATCAGAAGCAGTCAATACTTGTAAAAAACTGTACCCATTGAATGGTCTGATTAGTACTACTGTTTCTGACATGGCTTAGCAGGTGCTGGGAGGCCTCTGAAGCGTGGAACACCATTCTGTGTGAGAGACATGCCAGCAAGATGTCCTCTAATTGGAACACTGGGCAGCAGAACCAGTTGCTGCCCCAGAACACTGCCCTCTCCAATGTTTACCTGGCTTCCAAGGCAGCATTTTCCTTTCCCTTTTGTGTCTTGTGCTGCTTTTTCTCTTGTCTAAAAGATGTCTGGTGTGGGGTTGCTGGAACTTCAACATTTAGTTTTTGAGGGCATCAGATCCCATTACAGATGGTTGTGAGCCACCATGTCCATCAGGGCCTCTGGAAGAGCAGTCAGTGCTCTTAACCACTGAGCCATCTCTCCAGTCAAAGGCATCTTTATGGCACAGGTGATTCTTTGTCTTAGCCTCCCCAGTGCTGGGATTACAGGTGAGTGCTACCAGGTTAGACTCCTGAGCAGGACAGGACCTTTTTAGTATAAAAACTCAGGAAAATCTCTTATGTCAGTAATCACTGTTGTTTGCCTTGCACTTAGAAGAATGGGGCATGGAAAAAGAAGTGGAGGGCCAGCTTGTCCATTGAACACACCTGTAAGTATCCAGGAAGCATTGGATAAACCCACTGACAGATTTGGCAGGACACATCCCCATAGAGTCTCAAAACTGTCAGCAAAATTAAAATATGTATTTAGGAAAAATATGTTTTTCCATACTGAACTTATTAGTTGTCCAAAGCTTTGACATCCCAGAGTGGACTACACTGGGCCTCTTGAGTTATAGGAAAGTCCACTAGAGGATTGTTTTATTTTATTTATTTATATATATATATATATATATATATATATATATATATATATATATATATATATGTGTGTGTGTGTGTGTGTGTGTGTGTGTGTGTGTGTGTGTGTGTGTGTGTGTGTGTGTGTAGTATTAGTTTCAGTGTTCTTAAAAATGCCCAGCTGGATGAATTGAGTTGACTGATATCTCTTTCATTTTCAATCAATTTAAAACTGTTTACAGTTAAACCTGTAGTTCATAATGGGCAGTTCTGTGTCTTAGGTTTGTATTTATTAGAAAGTCATGTAATATAATACTATTAAATCACATTTGCTTGTGATTTATGCAGCAATTCTGTGGGTATTAATTACATACTCTGTTGATGTCCAATGCTGCCACAGTTACAGGGGATGTGGTAATGAAGTCAGGAATCTCTTCCTGTATTAGAGGATGGCATACCCTTAGGAAGAGGGTTGGAAGGAGAGTCACTGAGAAGGTGACATGTGAGTAAAGAGTAGAAGCTGATGAGGGAACAGACCCAAGAGATTGAGGCAGAGGGAGTAGCTGGTGCAGAGCCTCTGAAACAGGAGTCAGCCTAGAGTGTTTAAAGGGCAGGCCCTAGTCGGGCGTGGTGGCGCACGCCTTTAATCCCAGCACTCGGGAGGCAGAGGCAGGCGGATTTCTGAGTCCGAGGCCAGCCTGGTCTACAGAGTGAGTTCCAGGACAGCCAGGGCTATACAGAGAAACCCTGTCTTGAAAAACCAAAAAAAAGGGGGGGGGGGCAGGCCCTTCCTGTGCTTGAAAGGGAGTGAACAGAAGGGAGAATTTATGGCTACTTTTAATTAAATATATAAATTATTTTTTTATACGTGCATTGGTGTTTTGTTTCCATGTATGTTTGTGTGAGAGTGTTGGATCACCTGGAAGAGGAGTTACAGACAGTTCTGAGTTAACATGTGGGTGCTGGGAATTGAACCAGGGTTCTTTGGAAGAGCAGCTAGTGCCTTTAACCAATGAGCCATCTCTCTAGCCCCTATTGCATTTTTATTATTTATTTATTTATTTACTTATTTATTTATTTATCTGTCTATTATTTATTTGTGTGTGTGTTTGCACATGGGTAGGCCACTGCACATACATTGGAGCTCAGAAGACAACTTGCAGGAACTGTTTCTCTTCTTCCGTATGAATCCTAGAGACTCAACCCTTATTGTCGGGCTTGGCAGCAATCACCTTTACTTTCTCAGCCAACCCACAGCCCTAAGGAGAGTTAGATAGAAAATGCTGCTTTGCTTTAGAGAGGCCAGAGATGGGGCAGGGTGAGGAGAGTGTCTCAAGGGATTGTGAGGGAGGGTAGCAGGATGGGCTCACCATCCTCATGTAGTGAACAGATGTTGCTTATCCTCATCACCCAGCTGACAGCTGCAGGGTTAAGGTTTCACTTTGGGTCCTCAATGTCTTGAGTGCCAGGTCCCTGGGGATGTGCTACGTATCAAAACAGTCCAGAAACCCAGCATAGCCCCGGGCTCTCAGAATTCATAGGCTTTGAGGGGGCTGTGCATTTTTTTCTGGATTCTCAAGTCCCACAAGCAGACATGGAATCACATCTTTTTTTTTGTTTTTGTTTTTGTTTTTTGTTTTTCGAGACAGGGTTTCTCTGTGTAGCCTTGCCTGTCCTGGAACTAACTCTGTAGACCAGGCTGGCCTGGAACTCAGAAATCCGCCTTCCTCTGCCTCCCAAGTGCTGGGATTAAAGGCATGTGCCACCACGCCCATCTGGAATCACATTTTTACCTCTCTGAAGCTTGCCTTGTAGTTTTACATACTGACAGGGTCCTTGGACTCCTACAATTGCCCATGAGTGTATCTGAAGAAACTTAGGTACTAACTCACTCTTCAGGGCCTTAGTTTAGGTATGTAACCATTTATCAGATATGTGACAAAAATACTGAACAGCAGTAGTAGTGGAAAATATTAGAAATTGTTTAAAAATATGATTTTCATTAACCTTATGGGATTGAGACTTTTCCCCCTCTAAAAGTAAAAATCCATTGTATGTCTTTGTTTTGTCTAGTAGGTCTTTTATTTTTTAATTTTTGGAGGTAAGGTTTCTCTAAGTAACCTTGGTTGGCTTAGAAATATGTAGACAAAACTGGCCTCAAATTCACAGATCTGCTTGCCTCTGTCCCCTGAGTGCTGAGATTAAAAGTGTGTGCCACCATGCCTAGTATTAACTAGTAGATCTTTTGTAGCAAATTATACTGAACTATTTCCTAACTATATATGCCAAATGAAAATCCAGATGGTTACTGTTAGTGAGAAAAGGAAGTTCTACTGGGCAGTGATGGCACATAACTTTAATCCCAGCACTTGAGAGACAGAAGCAAGTATTTCTGAATTTGAGGCCAGCCTGGTCTATAGAGCGAGTCCCAGGACAGTAAGGCTATGCAGAGAAACCTTGTCTCAAATAAAACAAAACAAAACAAAACGTACTTATATGACTTATATGGGGTTGGATGTGATGGCACATGTTTTTTATCCTAGTACTCAGGAGGCAGAGGCAGGTGGATATGAGTTCAGGTCCAGCCTGGTTTACATAGTAAAAACCAGGGAGGGGGGATTGAGGGGGGTATAATAACACCTTTTCTTTTTTTTTTTTTTTGGTTTTTCGAGACAGGGTTTCTCTGTATAGCTCTGGCTGTCCTGGAACTCACTTTGTAGACCAGGCTGGCCTCGAACTCAGAAATCCGCCTGCCTCTGCCTCCCAAGTGCTGGGATTAAAGGCGTGCGCCACCACTGCCTGGCCAATAACACCTTTTCTTTTCTCTTCACTTCTCTTTTCTTTTTTTTTTCTTTTTCTTTTTTTTTTTTTTTTTTAAAGTGGAACCAGCCGGGCATGGTGGCACATACCTTTAATCCCAGCACTCGGGAGGCGGAGGAAGGCGGATTTCTGAGTTTGAGGCCAGCCTGGTCTACAAAGTGAGTTCCAGGACAGCCAGGGTTATACAGAGAAACCCTGTCTCGAAAAACAAACAAACAAACAAACAAACAAAAGTGAAACCAATTCAAAATTTCCCCCCAAGACCTGGAACTCATTGTGTAGACAAGGCTGGTATCAAACTCACAGAGATCCACTTGCCTCTGTTTCCTGGGTGCAGATTAAAGATGTCCACCACCACCACCTGGCTCCAACTCAGTTTGTAAAAATAACTTTTTTTAGCCTGGTGGTGGTGGCACATGCCTTTAATCCCTGCACACAGAGGCGCAGAGGGGCAGGGGCAGAGGGGCAGAGGCAGAGGGACAGAGGGGCAGAGGGGCAGAGGGGCAAAGGCAGAGGCATCTCTGTGAGTTCGAGGCCAGTCTGGTTTACAGAGGGAATTCCAGAACAACCAGGGATGGTTACCCAGAGAAACCCTGGCTTGAGAAACCTAAATGAATGAATGAATGAATACATACATACATACATACATACATACATACATACATACATACATACATACATATGGGGCTGAAGAGATAGTTCAGTGGTTAAGAGCATTGTCTGCTCTTCCAAAGGTCCTGAGTTCAATTCCCAGCAACCCCATGGTGTCTCCCAACCATCTGTAAAGGGATCTGATGCCCTCTTCTGGTGTGTCTGAAGACAGCAACAGTGTACTCATAAATAAAATAAATCTTAAAATAAATGCAGCTTGTTTTTGAGATTGTAATCATCTCACATTCCTCTTTTCTCCTTCTAAACCCTCTAGTGTACACTGTACATACATCCTCTTCGTTCTCTTTCAAATTTGTGGCCTGTTTTTCTTAAGTTGTTACGTGTATACATGCATATATTTTCCCCCTAAATATACATACAACTTGATCAGTTTGTATGATGTTACTTGTATGTATGTTTTTAGGGCTGATCATGTGATCATTTGGTATTGGATAACATATTTGTCTGCTCTTGAGGCCTTGGGTGCCCTCTGCCACCATCATATTAGCATATTTGTTGGTGGTGTCCTTGTTCATGTCTTGTTTAGGTAGCCATGTTGTTAAGACTTTGTGGTGTAACTTGTGACATTTGCCGTGACACAGTTTTAGCAATATTCCTGTTCTTTGGCTTTCTGCCTCACTGTCTGCAATGATCCCTGAGCTTTAGGTGCATGAGCTGTATTATAGATAGATGTATCAGTTAGGACTGGGCTCCACAACTGCATTATTATTTTTTTTGGGGGGGGGGTTCGAGACAGGGTTTCTCTGTGTAGCCCTGGCTGTCCTGGAACTCACTTTGTAGACCAGGCTGGCCTCGAACTCAGAAATCCACCTGCCTCTGCCTCCCAAGTGCTGGGATTAAAGGCCTGCGCCACCACTGCCCGGCCACAACTGCATTTTAATTGACTGTGTTTCTCTGTAATGGTCTCCTTCTGTTACAAAGAAAATTTTTGTTGATGAGGGATGAGTACTACATTTAACCTGTGGGAATAAGGACCAATATTTAGAACATACTTAGGGGTTATGCTGGGTTAGTTAAATGATAGTTGAAGGTTCTCCTCCAAGATACATGACTTCTTTATCCCCGGATAGTTGGCTAAGTTTCCAGTACCAGGCATGATTTCCTTTTGTTGACTGGGCCTTAAGTTTAATTAGAGAACTATTGGTTACTGTCAAAGTGTGCTTGTCACTGTGGCACCGTTAGGGCTACTGTGCCATTCTGGCCATTTCAGTTCATAGGCATCGTATCTAGGTAGGACATTGGTTTAATTTCTCGCCTTTGAAAGCTTGGGGAAATTGGAACATTTCATTTAAACTGTGTGTGTGTGTGTGTGTGTGTGTGTGTGTATACACACACACACACACACACCACTTACATATGCTATAGATATGTTTAGATAGTTAATAGTATCTTAGGACTTTTTCAGACGTTCTATTATGCTGCTCCTTTTCTGTATTTATCGTCTCCCTCTTCCATCCCTAACCAAGGCCCCTCCCCCTTTCTCCCTTCAGATCACTTGTACCCTGATGTACCCTTTTTACTTTCCTAGTTTCTGCAGTTAATCCAAACCAACTCTGGAGAGAACTAATTAAAAAGTTGAAAAGTGGCCAGTCCTGGTGGCTCACACCCTTAATCTCAACACTAAGGAAGCAGAGACAGGAGGATCTCAGTCAGTTCTAGTCCAGCCTGACCTGCATAGCAAGTCCCAGCCCAAATCAAAGCCTGTTTCAAAACAAAACTGGGCCTGGAGAGATGGCTTATCAGTTAAGAGTACTGGCTACTCTTCTAGAGGACCAAGGTTCAATTCTCAGCACCCAGATGGCATCTCACAACTGTTGGTAACTGTAGTTCTATATGGTCGGCACCCTCACACAGACAGCAGGCAGAACACCAGTGCACATAAAAATAAATCTTTAAAAACCAACAAAACAGCCGGGTGTGGTGGTGCACACCTTTAATCCCAGCACTTGGGAGGCAGAGGCAGGCAGATTTCTGAGTTCGAGGCCAGCCTGGTCTACAGAGTGAGTTCCAGGACAGCCAGGGCTATACAGAGAAACCCTGTCTCGAAAAAGGAAAAAAAAAAAAAAACCAGGGGCTGGTGAGATGGCTCAGCGGGTAAGAGCACCCGACTGCTCTTCCGAAGGTGATAAGTTCAAATCCCAGCATCCACATGGTGGCTCACAACCATCCGTAACGAGATCTGGCTCCCTCTTCTGGAGTGTCTGAGGACAGCTACAGTGTACTTACATATAATGAATAAAATAAATCTTTAAAAAAAAAAAAAAAAAAAAACCAACCAACAAACCACCAGTAACAATAATAAATAAAAAGAGAAAAGTAAGGAATTAAGCAGATTTTTGCTTTTCTGGTATGTTATATAGTAACCAAGTAGCCTGGTTGGGTTAATGAAACTTGTCTACAAAAACATCTTAGCACTCTTTAGTCTGGAAATGATAATACAAGTTAGAAAAGACATTTTGTTGACCATGAGGAATTTAGTTACTCAAATAATGGTGGTAATAAAGAATAAAGCCATTTGGTGAGAGGTTGCTGAGGAATTACATAAAGGAGGAATTAGGTCTTCTGTACTCAAATCCCAGTGATGAGTCTCAGTGGTCACTGTCACGAGAATCAAGGCAGATGATGTCTCCCAGTATGAAAGCTACATAGTATGAAAATTATATCTCCACATAATTTCCTTTCCTTTTTTTTCCTTCCTTCCTCCCTCTCTTCCATCCTTTTTTCCTCCCTCCCTTCCTCCATCCCTCCCTTCCTTCCATCCTTTTTTTCTTCCTTTCAGTGTTGGAATGAAACTCAAGGGCAGGTGTGTTTTACTACTGGGTCACACTTGTAATCTCCACAACATACAGTCTTGTACCTCTCTTACTCTTGTTTAAAAAAAAACAAAAACCATACAGGGTTGGAGAGATGGCTTACTGGTTAAGAGCACTGACTGTTCTTCCAGAAGTCCTGAGTTTAATTCCCAGCAATCACATGGTGGCTCACAACCATCTTTAATGGTATCTAATGCCCTCTTCTGGTGTGTCTGCAGACAGCTACAGTATACTCATACATGAACTAAATAGATAAAAAATGAAAAACAAAAACAAAGATCAGGAAAGAACCCTGAAATAATCTGATCAAGCTTCTAAAATGAACTTTGAGTCTGTAGAAATATAGGGTATAATGTACTGAGTTACACAATACCACAAGAAACTAATCTGAGAGGAGGTGGAATATTCGGTAGTTAGTTGACCTGATTTGTTAAGTCAGTTGCATGAAAATAGGTACTATTCTAGATTAAAAAAGAATTAAGAGAGATAACAACTAAGCAAAACGACCTTTTAGGATGCAGAATTCAGACAGTGATTCATTTAAGTTGGTCAGGTGGTGGCAGTGAATGCCTTTAATCCCAGCACTCAGGAGGGAGAGGCAGGCAGATCTCTGAGAGTGAAGCTAGCCTGGTCTACAGAGAGAATTCCTTCACAGTTAGGGACACATAGAGAGACCCTGTCTCAAAAACAAACAAACAAACAAGTTAATTTGAATTAAGTTTGAATGTGTATTGGCTCTTGGTTGACTGGATTTTAATTCAAGACAAAAGGATGGAGGCAGGGATAGATGAAAAGTATGTGTCACCGTGCAAGATGGAAGGAAGCCTTTTGTTGGGTGCGTAGTGATATTCTCTGCTTTGCTTTTGTGTATGCTTGGACATTTTCCAAGTGTGAAAACTAGAGAACATTACAAATGCATGATAGGAGTACAGAGGACCTAGTGAATGATTGTATTTCTTGGAGGGGTTAGTGCTTGTGAATTTGTCTTCTAACAGACCAGGCTGTTATTAGATAGTTTAGGAAACTCAGGGAAGTCAAGCATGGTACTACACTCCTACATTCCCAGTAGGATACTAAGAGATGAGGGTGGTGAGTTGCAGGCCAGCCTAGGTTACACAGGGAGACCCTGTTGAAAGAAAGAGGGAGGGAGAAAGAGAAAGGGAAGGAAGAAAGAAAAACACAAGGGAAAATTAGATTTAATGGGAAAATAATAAGTAATCAGAAGTAAAAAGAGTTCAGAGAATATAATTTAGGTAGGGCTAGCTTTTCTGAATAAATGTTTATGGCTGCTGGTCAGTTTAAATTTCATATGATTGATTAATGACATATTCTTGCAGCTTTTCTTTTCTTTAAAGTCGAATCTGTAAAATAGTTGCCTAAAATCCTCTGAGCAGGGTTTGGGGCCTAGGTTCTATATTCAGCACCACAAAAAATAACCAGATTTAACAGACAGGAGTTAAGTATCCTATGCATCTGGTCCCTCCCCAGTGCCTTAGGCCATTGCTGTATATACACAGAGCATGTCCTTTTATGGGAACTAGGCTTCCTGCCACCCAGGCTAATAGTAAAATGTTCAGAACTAGGAAAGTGCAATTGCCGGGATGTGGAGGAACCCCTGTGAATACTTCCTGACTGTATAAGTCCTGACTGTAGAAGACCAGCCAGCTGTCCTGCTTTGCTTTTTGCTCTTTGTACCACCACCCTCCTGATAAATAACTGGGGAAGTAGCTACCAGCTTGCAGAAATGGATAAGGCCAGGAAGTACTCCAGGCAGATGAAAAGTCTGTGGCACTAGGTGTGAAAAGTGTGCTGTAATGCAAATGGAAAATGGCCTCAAGCCTGGCTGTTTCTGTTGAGCTTTCAGACGTCCTGTATCCCATTCTGCACTCACCCACCCCCCCACCCACCCACCCCCACACCTATATTCTCTCATTCCCTCATTCTCTCACCCCACCCCACCCCACCCCCACCACCCAGGAGGGGCTGCTATTTGCTCTCTAGTGTCCAATCTCCTTTTTTCTTACTAAGAAACTCTTTGTTTTTCAGCTGTGTTGTTTTGGGGATTACCCTTCATAGTCTCCTGACAGCTGACAGTGTTATGTTCTAGCCCATGGACCTGTGACAGGAAGTACTAGGTGAGAACAACTAGGTCTCCTTACTGGGAAAGAAGAGTGTTCCTTCATCTCCTCCTCGTTGTACAAAGTTGTTCAGGATGCAGGTGGAACAGCTGAAGGTCAAGCCCCATACAATTCAGAGAGTTGTTATTAGATGTAAATCTGGTGTTAGTGAGTGAAGGAAGCTATTGGCCATAACAGTAATCCAGGCAAGAGATTGTAGTAGCTTGGAATGGAAGGTTGTATAGGAGACAAGTAGGTTTTGTTGTTAACTAGTTTTTGTTCATTTGTTTGGTTTTTGGGGGGATATGGGAGAAATTGGGAGGGAGTTGTCTGTTTTTTGAGACAGGGTCTTATGTAGCCCAGTCTGGCCTTGAACTCACAGAATAGCTGAGGATTACTTTGAATCTCTCCCTGGGTAACGGATTACAGGAGTGTACCACCATGTCCAGTTTAGGACTAGATTTTTATAAGGTAAAATATATATAATGTAGAGCTTGCTGTTTTAACTGTTTACAAGTGTTCAGTAACAAAACAAACAAAAAAAAATCCACATGGTGTATAGCCACCATTTATCTCTTGAACTTTACTGATCTTGTAAAACTCTGAAAACTGGAGTTGAGTGGTTTGCATGTCATTATTTGTTTTTTTTTGTTTTTGTTTGTTTTTGTTTTTTTTTTTAATGTTTTTTTTCGAGACAGGGTTTCTCTGTATAGCCTTGGCTGTCCTGGAACTCACTCTGTAGACCAGGCTGGCCTCAAACTCACTAATCCGCCTGCCTCTGCTGGGATTAAAGGCGTGTACCACCACGCCCAGCCCATTATTTGTTTTTTGTGTGAGTGTGACTGCGGGCATGCACTTGCCATTGTGCACATTTAGGGGTCAGAGAACATCTGGGAGTTGGTTCTCACTTTCCTCCTTATTGAGGCAGGGTCACTTTTGTTTTTGGTACTGCCCCATATACTCTAGGCTAGCTGACTTGGAACTTCTGTCTCCCTGTCTCATCTCACCATAGGAGTGCTGGGGTTACCAATGGATATTACCAAATTTGGTTTTTTGCATGGGTTCTGTGGGTTAGGCTTTTGTACTTGGGCAGCATTTGTGTGGGTTTTTGTTTGTTTGTTTGGTTTGGTTTGGTTTGGTTTGGTTTGGTTTTTTTTGCAAGGCAAGGTTTCTCTGTGTAGTCCTAGCAGAGGCAGGTGGATTTCTGAGTTCGAGGCCAGCCTGGTCTACAAAGTGAATTCCAGGACAGCCAGGGCTATACAGAGAAACCCTGTCTCGAAAAAAAAATTTTTTTTGCCTGCTTCTGCCTCTCAAGTGCTGGAATTATATGTAATGCTGGTGTGTGTGTGTGTGTGTGTGTGTGTGTGTGTGTGTGTGTGTGAGAGAGAGAGAGAGAGAGACAGAGACAGACAGAGACAGAGACAGGCAGAGATAGAGACAGGCAGAGATAGAGAGATTGATAGATTGACAGAGGCAGAGATGGGGGTGGGGAGGGAGAGAGGAGAGAATCAAAGATGTCCTCCAGGGTTTCTTTCTGTACCTAGGTCTCTTCCTAATACTGCTGTTGACTGAGATAAGAGCAGAAGGAAGAGACACCTAGAATAATAGGTCTGGGATACCTGTTAAAGGTGTGGTTTTCAGTAGATAGGTGAACACACTTTTGAGAGAGGAGAGCTGAGGTCCACAGCTACAGAATATATGGGAACTCTCAGTTAATAGATGGTATTTAAAACTAGAAAACAGGGGGCTGGTGAGATGGCTCAGCGGGTAAGAGCACCCGACTGCTCTTCTGAAGGTGATAAGTTCAAATCCCTGCATCCACATGGTGGCTCACAACCATCCGTAATGAGATCTGGTGCCCTCTTCTGGAGTGTCTGAAGACAGCTACAGTGTACTTACATATAATAAATAAAATAAATCTAAAAAAAATAATATATATATTTTTTTAAAAACTAGAAAACAGGATGCAGCTATCAAGTGAGTGGTACAGCAACAAGCCTTAGAGTACTCCAGCATGTAGAGGTCAGAAGATGACTGGGAAGCAGCCAGGGAGTCTGAAACTGGATCAGCTGGAAAGCCAGGAGAGATTTAAGCCAGTACAGTATCTTGGATGTTGGATGTCAGACAAAGGAAATCAGTCAAGGCAGAGGAGGAGGCTCACCCTCTCCTAATTGCTGAGATAGGCTAGGCTTTTCTAACCTATCCAAGACCCACCAGAGAATCACCAGTTAGAAACTGTCGGGGGAAGGGGGTGGTGAGTTAGTGTTTCTGATAGATGGGGGTGGGAGCTCCGAGTCTCAGTGAGGCCGTTCCTGAAGCACTGAATCAAGTTACGGTTTTTTGGTTTTTTATGTTGTTGAACCCAGCCTGGCTTCAAACTCATGCATTTGAATGATTCTCTTTCCTCAGCCTCCTGAAAAGCTGAGACTACAGGTGTTAACTATGCCTAGTTTTGAAGCATTCTTAAGGGCAATGACAACTTTTTAACAAAAATATACTCAGTTCAACAACAACAACAAAAATTCCTAAATTTTAATGGGCTTGTAGGCCATATGACGTGTGGTGACTTGGATATATTTTTAATTTCTGCCCCATAGAAACATACAATATAAATTTGGTTATGGAGAACATTTGTATCTGAAGTGGGGAAAGAGTTTAAGAACAGATGTTGTCTTTGATTAACCATAATTAATGTGAATTTAGATACTTACCTTCTGTAGCCTTTCCCTGGATAATCTTTTTTTTTTTTTAAGTTGTATTAAGATTTATTGCAATGAAGCTGAAACATGACATCTTGTAAGGTTGGAGAGATGGCTCTGAGGTTAAGAGCAAGTATTGTTCTTGAGGAGGATCTGAGTTTGGCTTCCCTGCATCCATGCTGTGTGTCTTACAACCACTTGTATGTAACTCTAGCTATAAGGGATTGTTTGGACTCTATGGGTATCTATACTTCTATGGACACACAACATATGCATATAGTTTTTTAAAAATCTTGAAAAAAATGGCTAGGTGTACTAGAACAAACCTTTAATCCCAGTGTTTGGGAAAGCAGAGACAAACTGATCTCTTTATGTCAGAATATGAGGCCAGCCTGGTCTACATAATAATTTCTAGGCAAGCCAGGGCTACATTGTGAGACCCTGTCTCAAAAATACGAACAAGATAGATTTCTTACATATTTAGCACATATAACATGGCAGTAAATTAGATTCAGGACCCTATGCATGCTAAGACAGGTGCTGTACTATTGACCCATAATCCCAGCCTGGCAATATATTTTTGTTATAATTTATTTTGGGAAATGAACAACAAAGCAACATATAATAACATCTAGATTTTACTAAAATACCCACAGTATTTTATTTACTTATTTGGGAATAGTTAGTACTATTTATTTTTTAGTAGAATCCCTACCCCTCCAAGCCCTGTCCAGTTAAAAGTGAAGATGTATCACTGTCAGTGGCTTTGCATGTCATGGTGCTTAGCCCATGTGACAGACAGGAGCTCAGAAACCACCTCTATTGTTTTTACTGGCAATATAGCAGCTTGTCCAGGTCAGAATGTACTTTTGTCTGAACATGTGGTGTTGTAGGCATATGCTGACTTTATTACATTTTCTGGTTGTTCCACCTTATGTACAGCTTGGCTTTTCTCTGTGATTGAAAATCCAGGCTGCAAAAGGATTTGTAGATTTTTTGTTAATCAAGGAACCATACCCCTGGGATGGAAATTTGAGTCTTGCATGATCAACAAGCATTCTCCCACAGTACAGCACCAGCAGTCTCTTGTCAGTGTTTGCATGCTATTTTCAGTAAGCTTAGTTTTTTTTTTTTTTTTCCATTTTTAACCTGTAGTGCAGTTTTCATAAGTACTTTCCATAGTCTTCAAGTAGTCTGCATTCTCTGTTTCTCCTGAGACACATTTAGATAGCAGTATCAGGGTCTGGTCTGAGGGTTGGGTCATTGTGTAAAGACTCTGGAATTACCAAATAGACAATAAGCTATATTCAAAACAAGGTTATGGACTCTGAAAATCAAATGGAATGCGTAAGGTATATGAGTACTGGAGATAGGGAAATGATGGAATGGCTTTGGAATTTCAATTGGAAGCAGCCAATCTGGCAACTCTAGAGACTTTTTGTCTGATCAGACATAATACAGATGGCTTAGTTCTTGCCAGGGATCTGAGAAAGATGAATTGTTAAATGGAGTTAAGCAGAGCAGTGAACTTTTGGGTTCTTCCATCTGTGTTAATATGGAAAAAAAGTAAGCTGTTTTGGGAGATGAGGTTGACCTAGGCATCCACAGTTCCATTCACAAGAGGTAGAAAGTGCTGTAGGAAGGAATAACTGTAACAAAATTTCAGAACATATAGGTTGACCCTCAACACCTATGATGGTATAGAAAGGATATCTTAGTTCTCAAACAGGATGGTCTTAAATTAAACCCTTTGTAATCTGCTTAAGATATAAAACTTACTGAGAAGAAAGAGGACGTGGTGGCTCAGGCCTATAATCTCAATACAAGGTCACCCTTGTACTAGTGAGGCTATACTAGTGAGGCCAGTCCAGGTGAATTGTTGCCTCAAGAAACATACACGTAGTGTAGAGAGATGGCTGCTTTTGGAGAAGACCTGAGTTCAGTTCCCAGCACCTACATGGCAGTTCATACTTTTTGTAATTCCAGTTCCAGGAGATCCAAACCCTCTTCTGGCCTTTTCAGGCACTAGGCATACATATGGGGTATAGATATATGTGTAGACAAACACACACAGATAAAAATAAAATATTAACAGCAACATTAAACAACCAAGCAGGTACACCAAGAAGAGAGGGACTCTGGTTATACCCATGTCTACAGTTTGGTAGATACTGTGTATAGAGTATAAGAGAATTAGAAGGTACATGGGCTCTACTGTTCTGCTTTGAGACCTGGTCTCACTCTGTAACCCATGTAGATTTTGAATTTGTGGATCTCATGTCTCAGCCTCCTGAGTGCTAGGATTACAGGCATATACCATGGCACCAGGCTTATGATATACCCTTCTTGGCCATCAGGAATTTCCAGTAAGCAGGGTTCTATATCAGTAGCTCCCTAACGATTATCTGCTTTCCAGAATGTCATCTCTTTAGTACCTACCTACCCACTATTGTTTTTATATCCTGGATCTTGTCACAGGCAGACAGGGCAACCTGGTGGTCAGAAATGTCTTTTTTTTTTTTTTTTTTTGGTTTTTCGAGACAGGGTTTCTCTGTGTAGCCCTGGCTGTCCTGGAACTCACTTTGTAGACCAGGCTGGCCTCGAACTCAGAAATCCGCCTGCCTCTGCCTCCCGAGTGCTGGGATTAAAGGCGTGCGCCACCACGCCCGGCCAGAAATGTCTTTTAGAGTGAGACAGACATTCCTCACTTAAACCTACTTGACATTAAGCACATTTATCTCTTTAAGCCAGTTTTGTCATCTGTAAAATGGGTTACTTTACCATGTGTGGGGCTCCTGGCATGGGTTAAGGTGGTGGCTGTTGGTAGAGCTTCAATGCTATTTTATACTTAAGTTCCTGGCCTTGACTGTTCCACTCACTTATTCTCCAGCTTATCCAATCTGTTCTGCAGCCTTACATGCCCTGAGTCTGAGCTGAGAGAGCTGTCTGTGACCCTGGCTCACACTCTTCCAAACCTGTGTGAGGACAGTCCCCAAGAATTGGCCCATCCCTGAGTCAAAGAGGGTGAGGTCTATTAAGGGCATTGAGGGTTGAGCCAGGAAGGGAGATGAGATAAAGGGTGAGCAGAGACAGGAGCTTTGTCCTCTCAGAAGGTGATGTTTATATAGTCTGTTACTTGAGGTGACATATTATAATAAGTAGTTACTGAAACCAGTTTCTAAGAGTCGGGCTAACTACTGGTTGGGTTGGCCTTTAATTATTTACAGTGTGTATTTTGTCACAATCTTAATTGGGTTTATGCTTTACCCATCGTGGGAAAGAAGAGGGCAGTTCTTACAGAGAAGAACTGAAGCTTAAATGACTCATCTAAGGTCAGGTACATAATAAAGAGCAGAGACAGCAGACTGACAGTCCTTCATAAAGCTCTCTAGCATCTCTTCTCCCACTGCATCCTGCAGCAGGATTCCACCTCCACCATTCTAGCAGTGCATCAGGAGGACCCACCCCAGCCCCATGCTTTTGTGATCCAGATACTTCACTGCCATTTCTCAGAGTATTCCTTTCAGAGTAGGAAGTAAGGCTTTCTTCCTTGGTTTAGCCTCGGAGAGCCTTTTCCTTACCACCTGCCAGGCAGCTTGTTCTCCAGCTGCATCTGACCTTGTGTCTATTTATGGCTTTGTTGTCTCCTAGCCCCATTAGGATGTAACCTCCTGAGCACAGGGACTTTCTCATCCTCTTTCCTGTGTACCGTCAGGGTTTTTGAGCTTTGTACATATTAGGCATTCACGTATTATATATTTATTATTAGAAAGAGCAAGTAATTTTCATTGATCAGAAGCTGTGAGAATGTGACCCCAGAGCAGCATGGCAACTTCACTTCCCCTCCATTTCTTTCTCCCACAGCTTGCTAAGAGGTCAAGAAAGAGGGGAGAGAGTGTGACCTGGAGGAGCCATTCGGCTTCTCTGTGCCGGCACTATGGGGGGCTTCCTGGTGCCCTTAGCTAGTGCCAGTTAAGACTGAATTTTTGTTGTGTGCCTGGTCCAGTGCTGCCACCCTCTGTCTGTTTGGGTATTGAAAGTGTTGAAGACAACAGGACATACTTGCTAAAATTGTAGAAGCTGAACACTGAATGAAGAGACTGCTCTGCTTGTTTGTTTTGTAACATAACCTTTGTGCCTGGTTTCATAACTTGTCTATCCTTAGTCTTTTTCTCTATAACATAGAGATGACTTCATAGGGGTGTTCTGGGATTGTGACACAACCCATATGAAATCTGTAGTGTAGACCAAGCATATGCAGGATGCTTAGTTAAAGCTGACTGGTAGTGTGTATGGTACTAGACAGATGGCATTTATTCATGTCAGGAGTCTCTAGCTGGATTCTTAGGTCTGTGTCCATCACCCTACCCTTCATAGCCATAGCCTTAGTGGGGAGGAGCTCTGAGGAAAGGGCAGTGGAAACCCAGGAGGTAGAGTTTGGCTTTGATTTAGCTGTTCACTTAGAGGGTGGACACTTTAATATGAGTTGTTTGTTTGCTTTAGTTTTGGATGAAACTTTAAATTAACTTGTTTGCTCTGGTGCTTTCTACAGGGGAGAAATCATTTAGAGAGAATAGGTATTACTTTGGGAGCTGGCCTTTCCCAGTTTCTGTAGCAAAGCAGCTCTATCATGTGATGCTGGATTGCGTTTATGGTTAAGGGCAGCATCTGACTTAGATGTGGCTGAGTCTTTAGGCTGCTCCAAGGTACAAGACGGGGTGAGAGCATGGGGACTCTCATGGATGTTAAATCTTTGTGAAAAGCAATGCAGACAGTTGGAGCACATGGGGTCTCACCAGATTGCCCAGGCAGACTTTGAACTTTCAATTCTCCAAGCTCAGTATCTTTTTCAGCTAGCAGTTTCTCATGCTTTTTAGAGAAAAACATAGGAAATCAACAAACATCACAGCTGTGCTGTGCCCAAGTTAGAAAACCAGACTGGGAGTTGTACACTCCTGAAATCTAAGAAATTCAGGAGACTGAGGCAGGGGGATTGCAAATCCAAAGCCAGCCTGAGCTACTTTGTGAGACCCTCCTGTACAAAGTACAAAGATAAAAAGGACTGAGGATGTTAGCTCTTCCTCATTCTGCTCCAGGCTCTGGGATAGCTTCAGTACCACCAAAAACAAAGAGAAACTAAGAGGTGGCAGCTGTGCACACCTTTAGTACTAGTACTTAAGAGGGGACAGAGACAGGTGGATCTCTGAGTTTGAGGCCAACCTGGTTTACAGATTGAATTCCAGGACAGATAGGACTATCCAGAGCGACCCTGTCTCCTGAAAAAGGGGGTGGGGAGAGGAAGTAAAGTCACTAGGAAGCAGGAAAGGGAACAGCTTCCCTGGTCTCCAAGCAAATATTCTTTCATGGCTTAAAATGTTCATTGGGCTAACAATTTAGAACACTTGTCTATTAGCAGTGGGATTTGGGCTTCTACTATTGTTTTGAAGCAGGGGAAGGATGGCTTCTAACTCTCTTTGTAGACCAGGCTGGTCTTGAACTCATGATGTATCTATTTTAGTTGTATCACCATATCTGTCAGATTTATTGTTTGAAAAAAAAATTCTGGCTGGACATGGTGGCATATGCATTTAATCCCAGTACTTGGTAGCCAGAAGCAGGCAGATTGCTGTGAGTTTGAGACCAGCCTGGTCTACAGAGTGAGTTCCAGGACAGACAGTTCCAGTGAGAACCTATTTGAATTATTAACCAGCCAACCAACCACTGATATGTGTCAGATTAGTGGGTTTCTGCCCTGTTGATAGAATTGTCTCCTATGTTTGGTTGACTCCTGGAAGACTGGTCTGTCAGCTTTGTTTCGTAATGAGTAGGAACACGACAGACAACTGTATTCATAACAATATTAGCACAGCACTGAAACAACCAGTATCTTTGGGTTTCATTCCCAATGGAATGTTTTCTTCTAGGTCAAACCAACTTTTCAGATTTTTACTCAAATACCATGACTTTTCCTTTGCGTTCTGAATACTCTGTGGCCACAATAGAGATTATGAATGGCTCTGGCCCACAGGACAGAGTCTAGACTCGGGAAGTGAGGACAGGTGGTGGAAAGTTGGAAGACCCACTTGTGCCTGAGGCTTACTGCTTGCTTTGAAATGTTTTGACTTCTAAATTTCTAGTATCAAGGCCAAGAGGCAGGCACTTGTAAAGCAGGGGGACTTTCTAGCATTGCATGCTTTTATGATTGCCGGTCTGTTGACAGTTGAGGAGTTTCTGCACTAATCCATGAGCAACCCACAGCCTAAAATCCCCTGGCTCTCTTGTTTTCACAGGTGCTGGGGCGATGTTTCTTGACAGTGGTGCAAGTCCATTTCCAGTTTTTGACCCACGCCTTGCAGAAAGTCCAGCCGGTGGCTCACTCTTGCTTTGCCGAGGTAGTTGTGCCAGAAAAAAGGAACAGCAGTAGTCTGTCTGGCGTGGGCCACACACCTGAACTGGAGGAAGCTGTGCGATCTTGGCGAGGGGCAGCTGAGGTAACTGACCTGGGAGAGGCTGCCGGGGTTCTTTGTCTGTTGGCTCCCAGGAGAGCCACTTGCTTTAGACATAAGTTGTAAACTTACCACTAGCTTGCTTCTTCTTGTGACTACAAATGTCTTTAACAGCACTTACTTTATGTCAGGCCTATGCCAGACATTAAAATGATACATATAGAGAAAGGCTTACAAAAACAGGATACAGCCCTGCGTGGTGGCACACGCCTTTAATCCCAGCACTTGGGAGGCAGAGGCAAGCGGATTTCTGAGTTCGAGGCCAGCCTGGTCTACAAAGTGAGTTCCAGGACAGCCAGGGCTACACAGAGAAACCTTGTCTTGAAAAACCAACAACAAAAACAGGATACAGAGGGTGCAGGAGTTGTCTAGACCCAAAAGAAGGTGCCTGCTTCTAAATGGTAGGTATGGGAAAGTCTAAAGAGGTGAGTCAAGGAGAAGGCTGCCATCTAAGTCAAGAATGACAGAGTGTGAGAGACCAGATCTTTTGGGTTCAAACTCCATCTTAGAAAACCTAACCTAAGGTTAAACTCAAGTTAACTAACAGGCTACTCTAGCACCAGTTTCCAGGCTACTCTGCCCACAACAAGATCTCTGTCTAGCATAGCTTCCAGGTCATCCCCTGTACCTCCAGGTTACAAGACTGCCCCTGACACTTCACTTCCTAGCAACCACCATCAGGAAAAATGCAGAAGTTGAGTTTATGGCCCAGCACCAGCCAATTATGTTAAAGGCCGTAAATGCCCCCTCCACACACACACACAATCAGATGTGCACCAGGCAAGATAAGCCCTTTCTTACCTCTATAAATGCTTACCTAAAACTAGGCTCCACCTTCCTGCTGTGTCAGAGTTGGCAGGGAGCCCAAGCATGAGCTTAAAAGAGACCCTAATGCAATTGCATTGGATTCGGATCCTTGGTGGTCTTTTTGAGGTTCACAAACATTTGCTGGCACAACAAGTGGAGCTGGCCAGGAGGGTGAGTGCTCAGTAGGTAGCCAGGTAGGCTAGGTATCAGGAGTGTTTGGCAAGATGAACCTCACAAATACCTGGGTTTCAGGAATGTGCCACCACATGGTGCTGGGATTGGAACCTGGGATTTCATGAATGCCAGTTAAACACCCCACTTACTGAGATACATTCTCAGCCCTGTTTGGGGGGGGGGGTGTTGTTTTTTTAATCAGTTAATTTTTTTTTCAAGGCAGCGTCTCTCTAACCCTGGATGTCTTTTTTTTTTTTTTTTTTGACTGAAATCTTTTTTTTTCCTTTTTTTTTTAATTAGCTATTTTCTTAATTTACATTTCAAATGCTATCCTGAAAGTTCCATCTACCCTCCCTCCCCTCGCTGCTCCTCTACCCACCCACTCCCACTTCTTGGCCCTGGCGTTCCCCTGTATTGGGGCATATAAAGTTTGCAATACCAAGGGGCCTCTCTTCCCAATGATGGCCAACTAGTCCATCTTCTGCTACATATGCAGCTAGAGACACAAGCTCTGGGGGTATCAATTAGTGCATATTGTTGTTCCCCCTATTGGGTTGCAGACCCCTTCGGCTCATGGGTACTTTCTCTAGCTTCTCCATTGGGAGCCCTGTGTTCCATCCTATAGATAACTGTGAGCATCCACTTCTGTATTTGCCAGGCACTGGCATAGCCTCATCTGAGACAGCTATATCAGGGTCCCTTCAGCAAACTCTTACTGTCCTATGCAATAGTGTCTGAGTTTGGTGACTGATTATGGGTTGGATCCCCAAGTGGGGTAGTCTCTAGATAGTCAATCCTTTCATCTTAGCTCTAAACTTTGTCTCTGTAACTCCTTTCATGGGTATTTTGTTCCCTATTCTAAGGAGGAATGAAGTATCCACACACTGGTTTTCCTTCTTGATTTTCTTTTGTTTAGCAAATTGTATCTTGGGTATTCTAAGTTTCTGGGCTAATATCCACTTATGAGTGAGTACATATCTAATGACTTCTTTTGTGATTGGGTTACCTCTAAGAGTGATATCCTCCAGATACATCCATTTGCCCAAGAATTTCATGAATTCATTGTTTTTAATAGCAGAGTAATATACTCCATTGTGTAAATGTACCACATTTTCTGTATCCATTCCTCTGTTGAGGGAACCCTGGATGTCTTGGAGCTCACTTTATTTCAGACTGCCCTTAAGCTCAGATATCTGCCTTCGTCTGTCTCTCAAGTACTAGGATTAAAGGGGTTTGCCACCACCTTCCAGCTATTGTTGTTTTTATTTTAAAGATTTATTTAAGTTGAGTACTGGGGAAGTAGTATGTGCATGTGAGTACAGGTGTCTGTGCAGGTGTCCAGAGGGAAGCATTGCATCCCTGAAGCTGGAGTTACAGATGTCTGTGAGCTGCTTATGTGGATGCTAGAAACTACATTCAGGTCTTCTGCAAGGGCAGTACACACTTTCATCTCTGAGCTATCTCTCCATCCCATTGTTATTCTATCTATCTATCTATCTATCTATCTATCTATCTATCTATCTATCTATCTATCTATCTATCTATCTATCTATTTTTTAGATAAATTCTCACTCCCAGACTGGCCTCTGACTCATGGCAGTTCTGTTTTGGTCCTCCTACTGCTGGGTTACAAGCTTGAGCTGTTTCTTCTCGAGCTGCTTCTGTCACCATCTTCTCTTAGACATGTTTGGGATCTTTGTAATTCTTGCTCTGCAACTAATGAGGACTGGAGTTTGGATCCCCAGCTTAATCACTGGAGCTTATCATCATAGCCAACAACAACTTCAACAAAACCCTTAAAAAACAAAATGATCTTAAGGTTCAGAGAGACTGCTACAGAGGACTGTGACAGTGAGTGAGTGAGAGTGGGTGACACCTGGGGCTGCCTCTGCCCGCTATGAGTTCATGGGCACCCTTTCAAACACACATAAATTAAAAAATTTTAAAACAAGACTCTTAAGTAAGCCAGACCCAGAAAGATGAACACAAAATATTTTCTCTGGTATACAGAGCCTAGATTTAAATTTCTGTAGGTTGTGTATATAGTCTCTGTGTGTGTGTTTGTGATAAAAGGGGGCTGTGATAAGGAAGGAAGAGATCTTGGGCAGGAGGAAGGAAGAAAGTCAAATGATACATATGACACGAATGCAAGGGCATGCAGGCAGGGATGGGGAGCAGGAGAGGGCAGTGGAGGGGTGAATTAGAACAAACTGTAGTGGCAAATGCAAGAAAGTGCGATGATGAAACCCATTACTATATATGCCAACTCCAAAACTTCAGAAAAATGAGTAGAAAAAGATGCTTAGCTGACCTAATCCTAGGTCCTCATTTATATATGCCAACTCCAAAACTTCAGAAAAATGAGTAGAAAAAGATGCTTAGCTGACCTAATCCTAGGTCCTCATTTATCACTTTTTTTGCATGTGACCTCAGCCATTTTCCTATTAATTTATTTGATACATGAAGCCTTTTATTTTTTAAAGATCAGAAGCTACCCAGCACAGCTTCACTAGTGGGTAGAGAAACTTGAGTGGGATAGAATGGCATAGTGACCAGATGTGGGGAGGGACATGCCAGTGTCCAGTGAGCATTCTCTGGGCTTCGGGTTCCCATACAACCTCTCGGCTAAGGACTTGCTTTAGAAGTGGGCTGCCAGCCATCTTCAAACCTTTTCATGGAGCATCCTGCCTAGTATACAGTTCTTCCTCTGGCCACTCTAACATGGTATTCTCTAGTCTAGTGGCTCTCAGCCTATGGGTCTCAATCCTTTTCAGGGGTTGAATGACCCTTTACAAGATACCTAAGACTATCCAAAACCACAGATATTTACATTGTAATTTATTGCAGTAGCGAAATTACAATTATGAAGTAGCAATGAAATAATTTTATGGTTGGGGGGTCATCACAACATGAGGGACTATATTAAAGGGCCATAGCATTGGGAATGTTAAGACTAATACTTCTCTACATCCAGAACTTAAACTTGGATATAAGCAAATCAGAAATAGTTTTTCAACTGCCAGGGTGGTTCAATTGGTGTAGGTGTTTGCCATCAAACCTGATTGTGCTGACTTTCATGAGTTATACACACAGGCATGCAGGCACGCACATAGTAAAAGTTAAACAAAGAAATTGCTCTTTATAAAGTCAGTCTGTCTCTTCCCTTTCCCCTCCTCCCCCTTTTATTTTTTGAGATAGTATTTTGCTGAATAGCCCAGGCAGGCCTCAAACTCATAATGCTTCTGTCTCAGCCTCCCAAGTGCTGGGCTTATAGGTGTCTATCACTATACTCCACTTACTTTTTTTTTTTTTTTTTTTTTTGGTTTTTCGAGACAGGGTTTCTCTTTCTAGCCCTGGCTGTCCTGGAACTCACTTTGTAGACCAGGCTGGCCTCGAACTCAGAAATCTGCCTGCCTCTGCCTCCCGAGTGCTGGGATTAAAGGCGTGCGCCACCACGCCCGGCTCTCCACTTACTTATTTTTAAATAATAAGTACGCCTTCATATATGTTAGTGCACCACATCTGTACAGTCTTTGAGAAACCCAACCAGAAGAGGACATCAATTCCCTTGGAACTCAAGTTACAGGTGGTTGTGAGCCACCATATAGTTGCTGAGAATTGAACTTGGGTCCTCTGGAAGTGCTCTTAACCACTGAGCGCTGCTTTCAGCCCTGGTTTGTTTTTTAGTCAGGGTCTTCATCGATGGCAGCATGTGTCTTGTAAACATTTAACACATACATGCAAATGTGTATGGACTTTTTTTTTTTTTTTTTTTAAAGATTTATTTTATTTATTATATGTAAGTACACTGTAGCTGTCTTCAGACACTCCAGAAGAGGGCGCCAGATCTCATTACGGATGGTTGTGAGCCACCATGTGGATGCTGAGATTTGAACCTATCACCTTTGGAAGAGCAGTCGGGTGCTCTTACCCGTTGAGCCATCTCACCAGCCCCGTGTATGGACTTTTGATAGGAAAGTATTATGTTGAAAAACCTGGAGGGGAGGGTACTGTTGCCGTAGGAGAAGAGGCTGAGAAGACTTAACTACATAGTCTCATCAGTGTTCCTCCTGAGGCAGGAGGCAGGAGGCAAAGGCAGTTTCCAGGACCTCAGTAAGAGTAGTGTTCAGAGCCGCTGTAGTTTCCACTAGCATTACATTCTTCGTCAGCCAGATCCCACACTTCATAGAGACCTGCAGGCCTGCAGACACTTTGAAATGAAACTCACAGCTCACAGTGATGGCTAACACAGCAAGAGTTAAATCTGTATTGTTAGCCACCCTGCTGCACTTAGAACTGTCTGACAGCCTGGCGGTGGTGGTGGTGGTGCATGCCTTTAATCTCAGCACTTGGGAGGCCGAGGCAGTCAAATTTCTGAGTTTGAGGCCAGCCTGGTCTACAAAGTGAGTTACAAGACAGTCAGGGCTATACAGAGAAATCCTGTCTTGAGGGAAAAAAAAAAAAAAAAGAATTATCTGACATTACATACAGGGTTGAGGCCATTTGGTAGTTTGGTTTTTGGTGTTTTTTTTTTTTTTTTTTTTTTTTTTTTTTTCTCTCCCTTGTTCCGGTCAACCCCGCCAGCTCTGCTCGACCCCGCTCGCTCCGGCCAGCCCCCCGGACAGCCTGGCTTGCTCCGGTTGGTCCAAGGATTCATTTCTTATTATTCTTCATAAGTACGTTGTAGCTGACTTCAGATGCACCAGAGGAGGGCGTCAGATCTTGTTACCGGTGGTTGTAAGCCACCATGTGGTTGCTGGGATTTGAACTCATCACCTTTGGAAGAGCAGTCGGGTGCTCTAACCCGCTGAGCCATCTCAACAGCCCCCCCCCCCCCCCCCCCCCCCCCGTTTTTTTTTTTTTAAAGAGTGATTCTGTATCTGCTTCTTCTTAAAGTTTTATTAAAGCGATATATACCTTCTCTCTAAATATCTTAAATCATGGCCACAATGCTTGATAATCTAATTGAAAGAGACAGGAAGATAGCAGTTGAAGTCATAAGGCAGAAATTTCTCACAGGCTCATAGCAGCTCACAAAGCCCACACTGAATAACATGCACTGCAGTGATTACTATAGGGTGCAGCACAGTGGGCGTGGTCTCCTGGGTTATGGTCTGACCCAAGGTAAGCTTAAGCTGGACTATGGCACTCAGTACCATCACACAAGCCTCAAGTCCAACAGAGGAGCCTAGCAAAACTCTAAAGCTATGCACTCCTTTTCTGCTGCATTTTAGTAGTTTTCTTGCAGACATGCTAACACCTCTTTCCTAGTGAGAAAAAGAAAAAGAAAAAGTAAAACCTTCCAAGATGACCTCACAGACTTGCTATTTTACTTTATATAGAGAGTATAAAATCTTCATGTATGGTTAAGGAGTGTATGTTATTTCTTAGATGATTTGAAATACCCCACAGTTAAGTTGCAGTGTATTGCCTTTTGTTATGGACCTATAGCCAGGCATGGTGGCAAACACCTGTGTCACAGCACTTGGGAGGTGAAGCAGGAGGATCAGGAGCTCAATCAAGGTCATCCTTACTTAGTGCATTCAAGGCCATCTTAGGATATTTTAGACCTTAGGATATTTATGTTTCAAAACAAAAATAAGTGAAATTCTGATCTTCCATCTCTTCTCCTTTCCCAGAGAATTGTTCAGGTTTTCACAATATTCCATTTCTGATGTTATAATACTCTGTTGTGCTGCTGTCTGTTACTGTTTGTTTGGCTTTCTCTTTCATGTAAAAGGCCTTCCTCAGAAAGAGCCTCAATGGCACTAGAGGTTGAGTTGAAGGTGAGACTTATTACTGTCCTTTTCCCCTGCTGGCATGGGTTCAGGCCTTTGTCTGTAATCTGGCTTCCGTAATTATTTTTTTTCCAACATTTATTAGGTAATTTCTTCATTTACATTTCAAGTGTTATCCAGAAAGTTCCCTATACCCTCCCCCTCCCGGCCCTGCTCCCCTACCCACCTGCTCCCACATCTTGGCCCTGGCGTTCCCCTGTACTGGGGCATATAAAGTCTGCATGACCAAGGGGCCTCTCTTCCCAATGACGGCCAACTAGGCCATCCTCTTCTATATATGCAGCTAGAGACATGAGCTCAGGGGGTACTAGTTAGTTCATGTTATTCTTCCACCTACAGGGTTGAAGACCCCTTCAGCTCCTTGGGTACTTTCTCTAGCTCCTTCCTTGGGAACCCTGTGTTCCATCTAATAGGTGACTGTGTGCGTAATTATTGCTTCCAGCTCCAGCCTACAGAATATTCCCTTTACACTCTGAAACTTGAGTGCTACCTCACTGATCTTTTCCCCTGCCCACTTCCTGTATCCAGTACCCTTCTGCCCACTGCTTCCTGTGGTTGCCCATTCTGTACACTACCTGTAAAAATGGAGTCTCCTGGTGCAGTTTTTCTTCCTGCATGGCCAGAACAGTTCCACTTCTCCAGCTTACCTCTACCTCATCTGTTCCTTCCCTTTTATGACAACAGAGGAGGTACCCTTTTCTCAGGTCCAGGGCTTACGTTGGCATTATCTTATTTCCATTTTCTTTTTTTTTTTCCTTGTTCCGGTCAACCTTGCTCGTTCTGGTCTTGCCCTGCTTACTCCAGTCGGCCCCGCTTGCTCTGGCGGTTGGTCCCACTTGCTCTCTCCGGTCCAAGGATTTGTTTATTATTATTATTCATAAGTACTCTGTAGCTGACTTCAGACGCACCAGAGGAGGGCGTCAGACCTCATTACCACCTCAACCACCATGTGGTTGTTGGGATTTGAACTCATCACCTTCAGAAGAGCAATCGGGTGCTCTTACCCACTGAGCCATCTCACCAGCCCCTTATTTCCATTTTCAAGGAACTGGCTTCTGCCATCACACCCAATATTTTCTCTCTCAATACTTATGTGCTTCCAACCTAAAAGTCTACCTGTTTCTCTGCTCTTTGGACAGTAACTTGAAGTTGTCTTTTCCTCACCCTTTTTATTCATTCTGAAAACTGTATATTTTCTGATTTCTCCTCAGCCAAATAAATCTTTCACCTTTTATTAAAAATCATGAAGTACTATGGGCATATAAAATGTGCTATGTATTAGCAGGATTTTGCAAAAGGTAAAGGGGTTGACACAGAAAACTGATGT
This sequence comes from Mus minutoides, assembly GCA_902729485.2. Classification (NCBI taxonomy): domain Eukaryota; kingdom Metazoa; phylum Chordata; class Mammalia; order Rodentia; family Muridae; genus Mus; species Mus minutoides. The sequence goes on along the minus strand of LR749490.1, from coordinate 107,094 downwards.
TTTGTTCCGTGTAATAGGGTCTAAGGAAAGAGCAGATTTCCCAAAAGTTGCCTTCCAATCTTTACATGCAGAATGTAGCAGATGTGTGCCCAGTCTCAGACTACACTAAATAAATACATATAAGCGTTTAGAATTAAAGTTAAGAAAAAAGTTGGGCCGGCCGTGGTGGGAGGCAGAGGCAGGCGGATTTCTGAGTTAGAGGCCAGCCTGGTCTACAGAGTGAGTTCCAGGACAGCCAGGGCTACACAGAGAAACCCTGTCTTGAAAAAAACCAAAAAAGAAAAGAAAAGAGTTGCCTTCTTTGTACTGAGCCGTCCTTTCTTCATCTGCTTTGCTAGACTGTCCTCAGAGCAGCTTCTAAGTTGAGCTTCTTATGGTTCAGTGTTGGGTTCCCTTCTCCCGAGGGGATCTTGACCCTGTGTGGGACTTAGACCACTCCTATGTGGAGGGATGCTTCAAATGTATATGCCAGCCCTCTTCCCATGAGTTCCAGGGCCCTGAATTAAGCGGCTCCTCTCTTAGGTTCCCAAAAGTGGCTCATTTTTGGCTTCTCATGTACATGTTTCTCTCTGTGCCATATCTATGGGTGTCAGTGGTGCCATCTGACACTAGGCCATACATTCAGGACCCAGGACTGACCTTTCAGTCTTCTCATCATGTCTGTCCCCCATTCCACCAGCTCACCACTCCACCCATCTTCATCTACTATCACTCCCTAGTTTTGGAGTTTGGTCATACTTTCTGGACTGCATTCTCCCATTTCTGCCTCACCACTCTGATTTTAAAGTGAGACATCATTGCTTCTCATTTTGTTCAGGTCAAATATGGATGCCTCAGTATGACATAACAAGTGCTGCCATGTCAGACTCCTGCCTTGCCTGTGGCCATTTCTTGCTTGATTCTTAGACTTTATGGAGTTCATTAGTGTTCTGCTCCTTCACCTTGGATTGCTATGGATGTTAGGGTTTGTCGGTGTCTTCATATACCATCACTTTCAACTTTCAACCTAAATTGTCTTTTTATGAGATGCATTCTTATTTTGTAGCCCAGTTTGTCCTGGAACTCATAATCCTTTACTTTAGAGTATGGTGAGTACAGAAGTGGCCACTGAAGATGATCCCTAGATACCACTTTCCGTTCTGTTCCCATCTGCAGTTTTAGTTATTAAGTTCACCTTTGGCTGGTAAGGCATCATCTTCAGGAAGGCAGAGACCAGACTGTATGCTCTAGGGTTGGGGTAGTAGCTAGCACAACTCCTGTTTCACTGGAAGATTCTTAGAAGTCAGCTGGTTTTAATCTTAAGTCTATGTATTAGGTTTCAGGGCTTGGTTAGACAGACAGCCTGGTGTGCTTGTGAAACTGAAAACCTGAGCTTGACAGCATTAAAGCTGTTAGTTTTCTTTCCTGCAGTTCTGTGCATTTTGTAAATATTAACATTTTTATCCTGACCTGGAAGAATATAGACTTAACTCCTAGAAGTGTTATTTGGCCAGGGGTGGCAGAATAGGCTTGTAATCCTAGTGCGTAGGAGGCTGAGGCATGCCAGTTATAAGTTTGAGACTAGCCTGGGTTACATGGTAAGTCCATCTCCAAAAGTTAAGTCTGTAAAGTTTTAGTCTCTGACTTTCTAGTGTGACCAGTCCAAAACCCTGTTGTACCTCCAGCTCATGTAGCTCATTTTAGGTATGGGATTTGTTGCTGCTGGTACTGTTTGAATTTTACTAATAACTATAATTGCCTTTCTTTACCTACTAGTTACTATTTATGTCATAGGCGACATCTAGATTAAGAGAGAGAGGCTGTGATGGACGCCTGGCAGGAATCGAAGTCCAACAACTCTTTTGTTCTCAAAGTGCAGCAATTCCTGAGCACCAGCTAAAAGAGCTAAACATAAAAATCGACAGTGCTCTGCAGGTAAGTGTGTCAATACTGTTAGATGCAAGTTCACCAAGGGGGAAGATCAGAGTCATGAAGTTGGACCATTCAAAAGGTATCAGTAATAATATGTCCTCAAGTCTCAATAACTGTAGGAAAATTTTAACATAATGTATTTATTTTTCAAGAATTTCATATATGCATACAGTGTATTCAATCCACTCTCCTTACCTAACTCCTTCCAGATCCACTCCCCACAACTGTAGAAATTTTAAGTTCCTATTTTTTGTTGGACTTTGTCGTATTCTAATTTGTTGCATGATCTTGATTCTTACAGGCATATAAAATAGCTTTGGAAAGCTTAGGCCACTGTGAATATGCAATGAAAGCTGGCTTCCACCTAAACCCAAAGGCCATTGAAGCAAGTTTGCAGGTACACTTTTCTCTCCAGCGGCTCTGGGAGTTTGTAGGAGTTGTTTACTCAGTCCTGTGGGAACCAGATGCTTTATCACATGATCTGTGGGTCACCTCCACTCCCCTATTCAAACCTCTTCCAGGGCTGCTGCAGTGAGGCGGAAGCTCAGCAGACAGGGCGAAGGCAGACACCCCCACAGCCCATGCAGTGTGAGCTCCCCACAGTTCCTGTGCAGATAGGATCGCACTTCCTGAAGGGGGTCTCCTTTAATGAGTCGGCTGCCGACAATCTGAAGCTTAAGACGGTATCTTTTTGTGGATTTCCTTGGTTCCCATACCTGAGCATGAACTTGGAATAGAGCTGTTACAGGAAACTCAAGGGCTTTTGAAGAATATACATTAAAAAACTAAAGTGGAAATTATGGAAAGAGGCTCTAAGTTTTCTGAGTACAGTGATGGCCAAATATAGGCCTGTGATGTCTCTTCTTTTTTTGTGTATGGTGCTAGGGATGTAACTCTGCTTTACATATGCAAAGCAAACATTAAGTCACACCTTATCCTGGGATAACATAATAAGACATTTACTAAGCAAGTTTTATTAATAATTTTGGTCAGATTTTTAAGAGTTTGAGAGTACACCATGAGATGTTGATGCTTAATAGTTGCTGGTGGAGTTTTGAGAATGAAGTAATAGAAATCTTAGTGCAGTAATAATAGTCAGTTGTGAAGCATCATGGGAAATTCAACCAAGTGCTTCCCATACGTTGCTTTATTTAATTAATTGTCTCATTGAGGCATGAGTATTCCTCCATTCCAATTTGACAAAGGAACTGAAGCCCAAAGTAATTTGCCTGGACCTGGAACTTGGCCTCAAATTCAACAAAGAGTTCTAGGCCAGCCAAGGACACATAGTGAGATCCTGCCTCCAAAAACTTTTTTTTTTTTTTTTCAAATAGCATGATCTGGGTGCTGTCAGAGTGCCTCTCTTGAGGATGGTTGCATAAATACAGCCCTATAAGTTTTGGAGCCTTGCCAGTGTTAAGAGTCTTGAGATGTGAACTGTCCTCTCTCTTGTCAATCTGCAGCATACCATGTTACAGCTCATCAAGGAAGCAGGCTGCTACAATGGAATCACACCTAGGGATGATCTTCCTGTGACTGAAGTCCTGAATCAAGTGTGCCCATCCACGTGGCGGGGCGCCTGTAAGACTGCTGTGCAGCTGCTGTTCGGCCAGGCAGGGCTGGTGAGTATATGTAAGAGCATGAGAGCACAACGCAAAACACTGTACAGGCTGAGGCAAAAGGAAGAGTTGGAAGCCAGCCTGAGATACATAGGAAGACCCTGCTCTCCCTTCAGAACTGAAAGTTTTGTTGTTTGTTTGTTTTAATACCTTTATAACCTGTATTTGCTGGGAATCTACTTGCAAAATGGTGATGTTGTATGCTTTCCTCATCTTAAGGTAACAAACACATTAATACTGCTGTGTGGGCCTTGACTGGCCTGGCTGCTCTGCAGCAACACTGGAGTTCCCTGTTGCTCAAGTGAGCCGGGTTGGTGGCTCCTATCTCAGTCCTCTGCACTCTGCTTGTTCTCTGACCTCTCTGAATGTTGCTCGCTCTTCTCACCTTTACAGGTCAGCCCATTTCACCTACTCTAAGAGTCCACTTATGAGACCAACCCAATCATTTCCTATTCTAGCTCTCTGCCCATTACCTTTTGTACAAGAAAGTGGCAGTATCAGCTTCGGGTAAAAATTTACCTTTAATCTGTCAAAGAAAAGGAAAGGAAAATAAAAAACTAAAGAAACTTCAGGTGGAGTCAGACCAGGTCCAGAGCTCAGCATCTGTGATCACTGTTAGCTTTTATTGTCTGCCATGTCGACCCAAGTAGCTTGTATGTACTAGATTCTGCCTTATAGTCATGGTTTGAGAGTGAGACCCTGTCTAAAAACAAAATGAAACAAAACAAACACACACACACACACACACACACACACACACACACACACACACAAACTTTAATAAGTACTCTTTGTAGTCTGATTTCTGCTTTATTCATGAAAAAACAGATTATAATTGTGTTTGTCCGTGCTTCATGCAGATTACTTCAGGGACAGTGTACCTGTACCGAGCTGGGCTCCATTTCCTTGAAGATTCGTATAGAAAGAAAAGCAAGAAACAAGGGTCACTCTGCTAACCTATAATAGAGAGACTGAGCCAGTTTCCTGGAGACCAGGACCCTTTCAGCTGAAGCTGGGATTATGGCAGTGTGTGCTCCAGAGTACATCAGGAGAAGGCAGTTTTGAGAAAACAGTTTAAGCTAAGGGGTGGGGGAGTATAATCATACCCAGAATCCAGGAACTTTTTACTTCCCTACCATTGATGGTAGGGCCTTTGTTGTAGCTGACAAAGACATTTAGGACCATAGTCATAGTAGGAGGAGAGAGGAAACACCTGTTGGGTCCAACAAAGGCTGTTCCTTGGACAGGATGTTTCTCAAAGGTCCAGCCATAAGAACCCTGTTTATTTATAACAGTGGAAATGAACACACTGGAAGCTGTGTTTGGAATTATGAGAAGTACCTATGTGTAGCTTAACCCCTTCCAAAATGGAGATATGTTTTTCTACTAGTGAGCCATATCCCCAGCCCTTGAATTTGTAGTCTTTTTGCCTCACCCTTGTAAGGAGCTTAGATAACAGGTCTGCATCACCAGGCCCAGCTTGTTTCAGTTTCTGACATTTTTTCTCTTTCATGTATATAACATTTAAAAACACACACACACACATACACTAAAATAGCTGCGTACTGGTGCATACCTTTAATCTCAGCATTCAGGAGGCAGAAGCAGAGAGGCAGAGGTATCCCTGAATTTGAGGCCAGCCTGGTCTATTGAGCGAGGTCTAGGACAGCCAGAGCTATACAGAGAAACACTGTCTTGAAAAACCCAAAACAACAAACCCCCAAAATAAAAGATGCATAATCTCTCTTCTCTTCTCTTTCTCTTATCCTTCACTTTCTTTTTCTCTTTTCTCCAGTCCTTTGCCATTTAAAATTTTATCTTAGGACTTTATTTTTAAATTAAGTTTTGTGTGTGTATATCTTTGGAGGCCAAACGAAAGCATTGGATCTCCTGGAACTAGAGTTGTAGGTGGCAGTGAGCAGCCTGATATGTGTGTTGGGACTCAAGTCCTCTGAAAGAGCAGGAATTACTCTCAACATATGAGTCAGCTCTCCAGACTTATTTATGTCTTCATTTTGAGACAGGGTCGCATATTGCACAGGCTGACTGCAAACTCATCCATCTGCCATGGCCTCACAGGTGTTGGGATGACAGGAATATACAACCACATTTATCTTGAATAATTTGTAATTATAGCAACTACAGTGTAGAAAATGCCTACAAAATTGAGTAGATCCCACAATTAGAATTTGGTTTCTGTGTGTTTGCCTATCATTGCTTGCTGTTATCTCTGGAGGTCTCACTGGTCTTACTGTAATACAGATGTGCTGCAGACAGTACTGCAGGTTACTGAGTGACTGATATGCTTATGTATTTGAATGTTTGATAACAAAATCTTTCTGAACTAGGTGGTTGTCTTTGTTTCTTTTCTAGGTGGTTGTTGACACAGCACAGATTGAAAATAAAGAAGCCTATGCACCCCAGATCAGTCTTGAAGGTTCCAGAATTGTGGTTCAAGTCCCATCCACATGGTAACATGACTCTTTTTAACAGAAGCCTAAACTCTGAAGGCTATGTATCTTTCACACCTTTGCAACCTGACATAGTAGTGCTTGCTAACTCTGCACCTCCCAGGTAGCAGGGCAGTGTTGGAGTCTCTTTGGCTTGGTTATGATGGTGAATCTAAGACCTCTGAGAAAGAGCTCCTTTGACCACAGGCAACTGGCATATAAGTAATAGAGCATAATGATCAGTGTTGTTACTGAAGCCACAGGGTTTATTGTCTTTTGCTCTTACTAAGTCACCCTTTATTTTTCTTAAAGCTGAGGAGAGACTGTAGAATTTTTCTCTCAAGTCTATCTGTTACAGTTACAACCCTGATAAATTTGAGCTTATATCATTATATATTCATTCTCATTGTAAACCTGGGGACAAACAAAACTGTTTTTAGTTATATTTGTAACACTTCAAAAGATAAAGGATTATTCATAGTTTATGTGTTCTAAGACAAAAGCTCCTATAAACAAGGAAGCAGGCCAGGGATATGACCCCATACATCAGAAAAGAAGACACTGCACAAGGAGATGAGAAAACGTGCAACCTCACAGTGATCACAGCAGGTGAAGGGAAAGATTCATTTTGCCCAAAATTAATTAGTTTCACTTAAATAGCAATAAGAGATAGGCAAGTACTGGTTTGAGCTAGATTACAGAAAAACAGGCCAAGAGACTTTTGGATTGAGAAGCAACCACATAAGGTTTTGAGAAAAAGTGTATATACAGTATCTGAAGCTGAATTTTTTTTTTATATTTATGTGGAGGGCAGTGGACACCTTGCAGGAAGAGTCCATTCTCCCTCTGTCTGTGTAGATTCTGAGGACTGAACTCAGGTCATTAGATTTTTCTGGCAAGTGCCTTTATTGACTGAGTCATCTCTTTAACCCTCTAATAACTCTGAGTGTCTGTCTGTCTATCTTGAGATGATATATCATGTATTCCAGGCTTGTTTAAACTTGCTTTGTAGTGAAGGGCAACCTTGTAGCTAAGGATAGTTTTGAACTTCTGATCCTCCTGCTTGCACCTCCTAAGTGTTGGGATTATAGGTATGCATTGCCAAGCTCAGTTTTACAGGATGCTGGGGACCAAACCCAAGCATTCTGGGCCAGCACTCTACAATTTGAATTCCTAATTCAAATTCTCATTGAAAAGTTTTTATTGTTGTTGAGACAGAGTCTTATATAAACACAGGGTGGCCTAAAAGCCCACTGTGTATCTAAAAATGACCTTGAACTCCTGATTCTTTTGCCTCCACCTCTTGAACTAGGATTACCTATGTACGTTATACCTAGCTCATTGGAAAACATTAAACTTTATATGGATTCTCATTTTGAGAAAAACAGACATAACTTCTATAGAATTGGGTGATCGTAAACAGCTTCTACAAAGCTAGTTTGTTTTCTACCTTGGGTCAGAGATGATTGGCAGCTTCAAGTCTTTAAAGCCTGGTTTCTCAAACTTTGAAGACAGCAAATTTCTGACACTCAGGGGATGCTGGCAATCTGCATGCTTAATAAGCACCTCAGGAGCCAGGCTTGGTGGTGCACACCTTTAATCCCAGCACTTGGGAGGCAGAGGCAGGTGGATTTCTGAGTTCCAGGCCAGCCTGGTCTACAGAGTGAGTTCCAGGACAGCCAGGGCTACACAGAGAAACCCTGTCTCAGGGTTGGGGGGGGGGGGGGAACGGGACACACACCTCAGGTAATCCTGATGCAGGTGGCCAGAGACCAGACTTGGGAAAACAGAGTCTGAAGGTTGTCAGACCTGCATGTGGGAAAGGCATGAGGCCTGCAGGCTGAAAATAAAACTGACAGAACATTCACTGCCTGTGTGGTTCATTTCCTTTGTAATTTACTGTACCTTCTGAAATGGCATCTGTTACTGCTTGCAAAGGCTCCCCCTGCTGTCTGCTTTTTGTAATGATAAAAATTGGTTTTTGCTTTGAGGTTTCCTTTTGTTTTTTTTCTCTTGGAAGCCAAGATCAAGTGTCTGACATGAAATGCTAGAGACCAGAAGTATTTCAGATCCCAGCTGTTTTGGTTTTGTTTCAAAATTATTTGCACATGGATATAATGAGGTATTGTGAGAATGAGGTGTAAATACAGAATCACTTGTGTTTCAGACTGCTGTGCTCTAGGCCAGTGCTGGTTTTGTATAGTATTACATAGTATTTGTGGTGCTCTGAATTTTCACTGTGACCTTGCACTTGAGATCATTTGTAGAATTCTCCTCTTGTGTTGTCACTGTAGCATCAGAAAGTTTGCATTTTGAACATTTCCTGTTTTGGGGTTAGAGATGTTGGGCCTGTACAAGTATATGCTCATTGGGAAGGCTGAAGTGGGAGCATGTTACTTCATTTTTAGGAAAATAATTGTCAGCAAACTAATCAAGAGTTTATTCAGAGCTGGGCATGGTGGCGCACGCCTTTAATCCCAGCACTCGGGAGGCAGAGGCAGGTGGATTTCTGAGTTCCAGGCCAGCCTGGTAGAGTGAGTTCCAGGACAGCCAGGGCTACACAGAGAAACCCTGTCTCGAAAAACCAAAAAAAAAGAAAAGAGTTTATTCAGCCAACCATGGGTGTACATGTCTGTCTTGCTCTTGCTGTCCCTTAGGAGGCTGGCAGAGGATCCTTACGCCATTATGGGCTACAAAAACAAGACACCCTTCCCCCTGTGTCTGTCTGTCTCTCACACACATGCACATATTTTTTTAAAAGATTTATTTATTTGTTTATTTATTTATGGTGGGGAAAAAGTGTATATTTAGAATTAGTCATCTGGACTCAGTTTAGATGATCTCAATCTTGTTGGCAACATGTAGAGCATCATAATCAGGAGCCAAGAGAACATACACCTTCTTCTCTCTGTCAGGCCTTGTCAGGGTATTGACTTTGGCCACATCAATGTCATAGAGTTTCTTCAAGGTCTCTTTGATCTTGTGCTGTTGTCCTTGACATCCACAATGAATACAAGTGTATTGTTATCCTTTATTTTCTTCATGCTGACTCGGTGGTCAGTGGGAATTTGATAATAGCATAGTGGTCAAGCTTGTTTCTCCTGGGTGCACTATTTTGAGGATATTTTGGCTTCCTCTGGAGCCACAGGGTCTTGGGCCACCGGAAGATGGGTGACGTTCAGATCTTTTTTTGTGGCTGTGGACACCTTTCAGCACCACCTTCTTAGCTCTCAAGGCCTTTGCTTTGGCTTCAGCTTTGGGAGGGGCAGGAGCTTCCTTCGCTTTCGGTGCCATCTTGGCAAAAAGGGTGGCTTTTATATGCATACACTGTAGCTGTACAGATAGTTGTGAGCCATCATGTGGTTGTTGGGAATTGAACTCAGGACCTCTGCTCTCTCCGGCCCAAAGATGTTATTTATTATTATATATAAGTACACTGTAGCTGTCTTTAGACACACCAGAAGAGGGCGTTGTATCTCACTACAGATGGTTGTGGGCCACCTTGTGGTTGCTGGGATTTGAACTCAGGACCTTTGGAAGACCAGTCAGTGCTCTTACCTGCTGAGCCATCTCACCAGACCAACACATACATATTTTATTACATTCTCCACACATGCCAATATATGACATAACAGCAGGAGGATGACTTTTAGATGATGAGTAGGGAGTTACAGAAGCAAATACAGTGAGCAAAGCACAGTGGCAGGGGTGTATGGCATGCCATGGCATAGCATGGACCAGCAAACAAGATCAATGTGTAAAGCACCTCATGAGTGAGGATGAAGATCTACTTTATCACCTGTACCCATGTAAGAGTGGCCAAGAACCAACTCCACATAAGTGTGTAGCACAGAGAACTTTTTTTTTTTTTTTTTGTAATGGAACATGGCTATAGGGGTGGAAAGATAGCTCAGTGGTTAAGAGCACTGGCTTCTCTTCCAGAAGACCTAGGTTCAATTCCCAGCACCCACAAGGCAGCTCATGGCTGTCTTTAACTCCAGGATACCATACCTTCACACAGACATATGTGCAGGCAAAACACCAATGCACATAAAATAAAAGAAGAAAGAAAGAAGAAGGAACCATGGCTGGCAAGATGGCTCAACTATTAAGAACACTTACTGTAGAGGACCTGAGTTTAATTCCCACACTGAGTAGTTCATAGCCATCCGTAATTCTATTCCAGGGAATCTAATGCTTCTGGTCTCTTTAGACACTGATAGTCACCTGTACAGACACACATATTCATAATTAAAAATAATAAAGCCAAGCGTAGTGGTACAGCCTTTAATCTTAGCACTCAGAAGAAGAGATAAAAGACCTTGTGAGTTTGAGGTCAGCCAGGACTATGTAATGAGATCTTATCTCAAATAATAAGAATAAATAATAAATCTTACCGGGCGTGGTGGCACACACCTTTAGTCCCAGCACTCGGGAGGCAGGGGCAGGTGGATTTCTGAGTTCAAGGCCAGCCTGGCCTACAAAGTGAGTTCCAGGACAGCCAGGGCTATACAGAGAAACCCTGTCTCCAAAAACCAAAATAATAATAATAATAATAATAATAATAATAATAATAATAATAATAATAATTTTTAAAAATCATCTTAAGAATTATTTTGTATGAAAGTTGGTTTTAAAATGCTAATCCCAGTACTCAGGAATTAAAGGCAGGAGGACCAGTTGTATAGCAAGTTTAAGGCCAACCTGACTACATGAGCTTCTAACAAAACAAACAAAAACCCTGTGAGATGACTAAACAGAGGCTTGACACCAACTCTGATAAGTTGAGGGGAATTCTTGGGACCCATATGAGGGAAGGAGAAAACCAGCTCCTACACTTTATCCTCACATGCCCCTTTGCACTCATGTGTACGTCTGCACACACGTACACAAAATGCACACATATATACACACAGTAAATGTTAAAAAACAAACAAAAAAGATCAAAAGACTTAGAGCAAGCAAGGTAGCTCATTATATAAAGGCCTCTAAGTCTGACAGCCTCAGCTCAATTCCTGGAACCTATTGGTAAAAGGAAAGAGCCAGTTCCTGAAAGTAGCCTTCTAACCTCTGTTTGGGCCCATCCATTCATACTCACGTATATACAATAAGTGACGTAAATGTATAAAGCCAGGATGGTGGAGCACAGCTTTAATCCCAGCACTTGGGCGGCAGAAGCAGGCAAATCTCTTGAGTTTGGAGTCACCCTTGTCTAGAGTTAGTACCAAGACAACCATGGCTACACAGAGAAACCCTGTCTTGTGGGGTGGGTGTGAGATATTATTCTGTATAGGCTAGGAGCCAGGCTCATTCTTGTTATCCTAGTACTCAGGAAGCAGACAGTGGAGGGTCATAAGTTTGATGTTAACAGAAGGAAACCCTGTCTACAAAGCAGGAGCTTGAGAGATGGCTCAGCCATGAAGAGCATTTGCTGCTCTTGCAGAGGACATGGATTCATTTCCTAGGTCCTTTATGGCAGCTCACAGCTATCCATAAGCCCAGTTCCATGCATTCGTACACCGTCTTCTGCTGCACCCTCTTTGGCAAATGTGAGCACTCATTGGTGCATGTACATTCATTTATGCAAAAATTCATACATATTAAACAGAAAGAAAAATCTATTAAAAACACATAATCCCTTATATATGTGTACACAAACACACAATGCTTTTTTAGTGTCTAATTGACAGCTAATTTTTTTTTTTTTTTTTTTTTTTTTTTGGTTTTTTGAGACAGGGTTTCTCTGTAGCCCTGGCTGTCCTGGAACTCACTCTGTAGACCAGGCTGGTCTCGAACTCAGAAATCCGCCTGTCTCTGCCTCCCAAGTGCTGGGATTGATTAAAGGAGTGTGCCACCATGCCGGGCTGACAGCTAATTTTTTACTTCTAAAGATATAGCTGGGTTAGAGAGATGGATCAGTGGTTAAGAGCACTGACTCCTCTACCAGAGGTACTGAGTTCAGTTCCCAGCAACCACATGGTGGCTCACAACCATTTGTAATGGGATCCAATGCCATCTTCTGGTGTGTCTGAAGAGAGTAACAGTGTATACACACACACACACACACACACACACACACACACACACACACACACACACACACACACACACACACACACACAGAGAAATAGCCACTTGTAGCCAGGCATGATGGTTTACACTTGTTATCCAAGTACCAAGAAGGCTGAAGCAGGAGGCTCATTATGAATTTAATGATAGACTGACTAGTCTTCACAGCAAATTCCAAGTCAGCCTGGAATACAGAAGGAAACCCTGTCTAGAGAGTGAATGAAGGGGAAGACATACTGTCACTTTTTATATATTTAAGCCTTTGTTTTGTCTTTGAACATATACTTACACATTATTTGCTGTGTACCAAATATTGCTCTTCAAGTTGATCATAAGACAGATAAGCCTTCCTGTATACAGTTTAATATCTTTGTAAGGGAGAGAAGGAGAGAGCACATACGAAAAGTGACTTGGGAAGGACAAGGGGTGGTTTATATCACAGAAAAGGAAGTGAGGCTATTTTGGATAGTGAGGTCAGTCAGAAAGCATCCCTTGGAGGTTGTTGTAGGGTTCTGTAAGACCGCCTGCGGCTTATGCTATCTGGGTTCCTGAGTGGGTGGCCGGAGCTGTATAGGAGTGAATGGTCGAGAGAAATAATGGAGGCCAAGACAGGTTTCTGTTCAAGGCCCCTAGGTTTAATGCTTAGAGTCTTAGGTTATAGCAGGGCTTTCCATCCACCCCGCCATTCTGTTCTCTCCCTGGTTCCATCTTGGAGACCACATGGAGCGTGGACCACGTCTTCTTCCCAGAACGTCTGGGCAGCTCTGGGCAGGCCAGCAGCAGAGACTTGGAGGCAGGTGGCAGTAGTTACATAACAAAAGGAGCCAGCCTAGCTGGAGAACCAGGCTGTATGTGGCTTCCTGTGGCATGCCTTCACAGGCATCAGGTCTAAACTCCCAGCCTGGAGCTGGCATGGGGGGAGGGGGACCACATCTCCTCCTTACTTATATAATAAAATTATGCAGGACTGAGGCATAAAATTTATTTATGCTTTATAGTCCTTCCTGGGAGTTATGGTGGCTGGCGGCTGCGCTGTGTCTTAGGATCTCAGACCTTCCCGAACTATCTATTTCCGTCCTCGAGAATATATGCAGCTGGTTTGTGAATATTTTTCACAAACATGGATCTGTGGTGTAATATTAACAAGCCACAGCCTCTTGACATATACCTCTGTCTTAGAATGGTATAGCTCCGAGATCTGGTTGCCAGTCTTAGGCTAACGACCTTCATCGTACACCTTAGTTCTAAAATTCAGACCAAGGTCACAAATATATATTTCATGTGCATCTTCATAACATTGTAATCCTGCCAGCTGTGCCCGTGTGACTCCTGAAAGCAACCTGCCTGCTTATTGGAACCTTGTTGCAGGGGAAGGCAGACCTGCTTGAAACACAAAAGCTGAACACTGTTGAAGCACAATAGGATAAAAACTTCTCTTGGGAGAACTAGGAAGTCTTATTCAGTTGCAAATTAGCAACCACCATGCTTAGGCTCTGGCCTCCCAGTGTGGAGGAGGTGAGTTGGAGAATCAGCAGAAAGGCTGTTTCTTATATAAAATAGACCAAGCTCCAACTTAACTCTCATGGCTGAAAGGATTTTTAGCAATCTTTTTTTTTTCTTCCTCTTTCTGGTCAACCCTGCTCGCTCTGGTCAGCCCCGCTCACTCCGGTCAGTCCCACTTGCTCAGTCCCTGCTCTCTCCAGTCCAAGGATTCGTTTATTATTATTCATAAGTACACTATAGCTGACTTCAGAAGCACCAGAGGAGGGCGTCAGATCTCATTACGGGTGATTGTAAGCCACCATGTGGTTGCTGGGATTTGAACTCATCACCTTGGGAAGAGCAGTCGGGTGCTCTTACCCACTGAGCCATCTCACCAGCGCGCACCACCACGCCCGGCTTATAACTCCTTCTTATGACTAATTTTTTTAAAGTCAATTGTTATGGTCTCGAATGTACTCTGTCTCATAAGGTTAAAAAGCTTGAAGCAACCGGGCGTGGTGGCGCACGCCTTTAATTCCAGCACTCGGGAGGCAGAGGCAGGCAGATTTCTGAGTTCGAGGCCAGCCTGGTCTACAGAGTGAGTTCCAGGACAGCCAGGGCTATACAGAGAAACTCTGACTCGATAAACCAAAAAAAAAAAAAAAAAAAAAAGAATTGATATCCTTATGTGGAAACTGAGGACACTAAGAACAGATTTTTTACAATATGACATGCATATTTGTAAAAATATTAAAACATTATCTTAAGCCATTGCTATTTTGATAATGTAAAGAATGAGATTATATGGCCAATTATTCTTGTACAAGGTCTATAATCCGCCTGGGAATATAAATTTAGCACAGCATTACATTAAGAGGTTTTATCAGGGCAATCTAGAGCAAATTCTTAAATATCTAAAGACAGTCCATTTAAAAGAACAGCATTTATTCTTATGAATTATACATGCTTAATTGCAAATTTGAAAATTAATAATATCTGAGGGTCAAGTAATCTTAGCAATTGTAAGCTCTGATAAATATATATTGATTATTAATATACAAATTAAAGTTTGATTATTTTTTAACCTTTAAAACACTATCTGCAGCACACAATTTAATCATCTGTGCTGAAGAAAGAGGAAACTCAAAAGAATAAAACATATGATCCAATTCATATATATATACCTTTCTCCCATAGAAGGGCTGTTTTTATTTTTTTTTTAAAGATTTATTTTATTTACTATATGTAAGTACACTGTAGCTGTCTTCAGACACTCCAGAAGAGGGCGCCAGGTCTCGTTACGGATGGTTGTGAGCCACCATGTGGATGCTGGGATTTGAACTTATCACCTTCGGAAGAGCAGTCGGGTGCTCTTACCCGCTGAGCCATCTCACCAGCCCAGAAGGGCTGTTTTTAAATACAGTAAACGGGAGGTATGCATACATGAGATTTTTGAAGGTAAAAAAGCATGCACAAAATAATTTTTAACTTATCTTTAGGAAAATGACCATCAACTCTATTTAAAATGATGGCAAGTAATAAGCCGAATATCAATATTCTGCAATAATCAGTTTGATTGCTATTTGGAACGTGAAACAGACACTTTGTCAGGTTTTTAAGACCCAATACTTGGGGCTGGTGAGATGGCTTAGCGGGTAAGAGCACCCAACTGATCTTCCCAAGGTGATGAGTTCAAATCCCAGCAACCATATGGTGGCTCACAACCTCCCGTAATGAGATCTGACGCCCTTCTCTGGTGCGTCTAAAGTCAGCTATAGCATACTTATGAAGAATAATAATAAATGAATCCTTGGACCCGAGAGAGCAAGTGGGACCAACCGGAGCGAGCAGAGCCGACTGGGGCCGAACGGGAACGGCCGGAGTGAGCAGGGTCGGCTGGAGTGAGCCGGGCCAACCGGAGTGAGTAGGGCCAACCGGAGTGAGCGGGGGCCAACTGGAGTGAGCAGGGCCGACCGACCGGAGTGAGGGGGGCAAGACCAGAACGAGCAGGGTGGACCAGAACGATGGAAAAAAAAAAGAAAGAAAGAAATTCTGACAAAGGTTTTTAAAAAAAAGAAAAAAAGACACAATACTTGTTACAATTTTTCTAAAATATAAGAGTTTACTTTACAATTCTTTTTTTTTTTTAAAGATTTATTTTATTTTATTATATGTAAGTACACTGTAGCTGTCCTCAGACACACCAGAAGAGGGAGCCAGATCTCGTTATGGGAGGACAGGCTGAACAAGCCACGAGGAGCAAGCCAATAAAAGTAGCACTCCTTTATGGCCTCTATATCAGCTCATGCCTCCCTGCTTGAAGTTCCTGTCCTGACTTCCTTTTTTTTTTTTTTTTTAATTTATTTTTATTTATTATATGTGAGTACACTGTAGCTGTCTTCAGACACTCCAGAAGAGGGAGCCAGGTCTCGTTACGGATGGTTGTGAGCCACCATGTGGTTGCTGGGATTTGAACTTATCACCTTGGGAAGAGGAGTTGGGTGCTCTTACCCGCTGAGCCATCTCACCAGCCCCTACTTTACAATTCTTAATCAACACCATAGCAGCCCTTAATAGGATGTTTAAACTTTACTTTGAGGTAAATAAGGATGATTTTACATTAATGTTTTCTGTGTAAAAAAAATTGCTCTGGGCACATTTCATAACCATAACTAAAATAAGTAGCTAGTATTCAATACCATAGACTATAATTGATAACAATTAAAAAGGCTTTCTTTATTTTCTATAAAGTCTTTTGTTCTTCACCATTTAACTTGTGTCTTTCCAGATAACACCCAACAAAGGTTTAAGTCACTTTAAGACTTTAGGTAAGGTCTTAGCCAAATAAAATCTACTGGAAGCTCTTGAAAATAAAATTTATTTATTTTATTATTATTATTATTATTATTATTTTGGTTTTTCGAGACAGGGTTTCTCTGTATAGCCCTGGTTGTCCTGGAACTCACTTTGTAGACCAGGCTAGCCTGGAACTCAGAAATCCGCCTGCCTCTGCCTCCCAAGTGCTGGGATTAAAGGCGTGCACCACCACGCCCGGCTCACATCAAGTGTTTTATTTTTAAATTGTATTTCACCTTTATTTTGTTTATTGAGGGGGTCTCTAATAGCCCTGGCTATCCTATGACTAACTGTGTAGACTAGGCTGATCTTGAACTCATAGAGATCTACCTGCCTCTGCTTTCCAAGCTCTCCTTACTATTTGAGACAGGGTCTCACTGAAGCTGCAAGATATCTATTCAGCTAGAGTGATTCACGATCTAATGAGCTTCAGGGACTATGCTGCCTCCATCCCCAGCCACCCTAACAGAAGCTGCAGTTATATCCCTGCTCTGCTTTTTTCAGGGCTTCTGCGCATTCCAACTCAGGTCCTTTTTACTCACTCACGTGCACACACATTGGTGCATGCACATATTTTCTTCTTACAATGGAAAGTTTAGCTTACTTTAGATATGTTTTTGTTGTTGTTGTTGTTGTTGTTGTTGTTTTCTTTTTTTTCGAGACAGTGTTTCTCTGTATAGTCCTGGCTGTCCTGGAACTCACTCTGTAGACCAGGCTGACCTCTAACTCAGAAATCCGCCTGCCACTGCCTCCCAAGTGCTGGGATTAAAGGCGTGCGGCACCCCCGCCCGGCCTAGATATGTTCTTATACAGCCATGCTGCCCTGTATGCATTCATACGTTGCCTAAGTATTCTCTTTATTAGAGCTTGGTCCTACTGAGAAGCCTGTGGTAACCCTGTCTCCTCTCTTTTTGCACAGGACTTGGTGTACTCACTAGGTTGCTTGGTTGTTGGATTCCCTAGTTTTTTTTTTTCTTTGTTGCTTTGACTGTCCTATAATACCTATGTATACCAGAATAGCCTTAAACTCCCAGATCTTCCTGCTGGGACTAAAAGACACATGCACCACCACACCCAGCATTCCTGAGCTCTTTTTGGGTGCTAGAAGTACTTAAGTTGTAGTGTCTTTCATAATGCTTTTTGAATACCTTTTCAGAGAAGTATTGGTCAGGACTATCATGACCTGGTTTGTGTCTAGGTGCTTGAAGGAAGACCCTGCTACCATGTCCCTGCTGCAGAGAAGCCTGGATCCTGAGAAGACCCTAGGTCTGGTGGATGTGCTTTACACAGCCGTGCTAGACCTAAACCGCTGGAGAACAGGGAGGTTGGTATCTCCTACACTTACATGAAGGAGCTATACATGTAATTTGCGTTTTAGATCCATAGCCAGGAAGCAGTGTAGCCACATGCAATCTAATCCATGTAAGCTCGTGTCTCTGAGAGTATATGGGTAAATAAAGCAAGATAGAGAACTTTTTGGTAACTTTATTTCAAGATGGGTCAAACATGCAGATAAGATGCAACTTCTCCATTACCTACATTTCTTAACCTGTTAATACTTGGCCTTCCTTGTTTTGAATATCTTTTTTTTTTTTTTAAAGATTTATTTTATTTTATTATATGTAAGTATTATATGTAGCTGTCCTCAGACACCCCAGAAGAGGGAGCCAGATCTCGTTACAGATGGTTGTGAGCCACCATGTGGTTGCTGGGATTTGAACCCATCACCTTCGGAAGAGCAGTCGGGTGCTCCTACCCGCTGAGCCATCTCACCAGCCCCAGCCTTCCTTGTTTTAATCATGGAGTATGGTCATGGAGAGAACTCTTAACACAGTTCTCATTCCCACACGCAAAAGCAGAGAAATGTTTACAACATTTTCTTGTATTCTTCATGAAGTTTATATGCATGTAGAAATAGCTAAGTCACAAATGTTCTCTGTGAGTTGCTTGTTTTAACACTGGTAGAGACGTTAAACATCTACCCATGCCCTCATCTCTTTTCCTTTCCTCTCCTGACAGTCTATTTGTACCTCAGGCTGGCCTTAAACTTAGTATGTAGTCCAAATTGTCTTGAACTTTTGCAAGCATTTTGTCTCAACTCCTAGTGATAAGAAGTCATCAAACCCAGCTTTCTCCTCCTAAGGCGAATTCAGTGCAGTATCTTGTCAAGAGTTACAGCAGCCAGCTGTCTTGTCTCCTGTTTCATGGCATTTTTATCTGTATATTCCCCTGTTGTAGAAAGAGTATTCAGGGCCCAGTGTTGTGACAAATACCTTTAATTCCAGCACTCAGAGGCAGACTGATCTCTAAATTCAAGGTCAGCAGGCCTGGTCTATGTGGTTAGTTTCAGAAAACCATTTGCATGTATCCATTGTTTCTCTGCTGAATCTCTCTGTCGCACCACCACAGTAGCCAGGCTTTGCTCTTCTGTGCTGCAGTTAGCTTTCACTCAGCTCCAGATGCTACTGTTGTACAGCCTCTTGTGAGACACTGAGTAGTCATTTATGTATAGAACACATGAACCCAGGACCTGCCTGACCAAATTTACCTTCTGTTGCTCTGATAAATATAGCACGATCAAAAGCAACTAGGGGGGACTGGAGAGATGGCTCAGTGGTTAAGAGCACTGACTGCTCTACCAGAGGTCCTGAGTTCAATTTTCTACAACCACATGGTGACTCACAACCATCTGTAATGGGATCCAATGCCCTCTTCTGCTGTATCTGTAAACAGCTACAGTGTGTGTGTGTGTGTGTGTGTGTGTGTGTTTATATTCATATATATAAAATCTTTAAAAAAAAAAAAAAAAACAACTAGGGGAGGGGTTGTTTGGCTTACAAATCCTAGAATCCATCACCTAGCCAAGGCAAGAACCTGGAAGCAGGAGTGCTCTTAAAAACCTAGAATCACTGGACCAGGGGTAGCACTCCCCACAGTGGCATGGGTCCTCATCAATAAAGATTATAGGATTGCCTCTCAATGGAATTATCCAATTCCAAGATAATTAGCATGTATCAAGTTGACAAAAACAAACAAACAAAAACACCATCCAGGACACAACCAGAGAGGTCTTTTTTTCAGACTCACGCAAGTTCTTGCCTGTTCTCCACTCTTTCCTCCCCGTCTCCCTGTAGCTTACTTGCTCACTGCAGTGCTGGGACTTAAAACACCATAATGCCAGTAATCAATGTCTAGTAATCAGTAGTATCCATCCTCAGGCTAGCAATCAATACAAAAATGTCCTGTTCTCCAACTTTTTCTCTTGTTTATTTTTCCCCTGTTCAAATAGGGAACAAGCTTTACCCTGTATACAGATCCAGCTGCAAAGGGATATCTGTGATTTTGGGAATCAGGCCGACCTGCCTTCTGGAAATGGAAGCAAATCCTCGGGACTGCAGAAGACTTTCTCCAAACTGACATCCCGGTTCACAAAGAAAGTGTCATGCACCAACTCTGGCAGCACACACTATTCCAAAAATATCTTCACAGCTGGGTGTTCAGAGGAAAAGGCCAAAATGCTGGGCAATAATATTGATACACGGTTACAGAGCATTTTGAACATTGGTAACTTCCCTAGGACTACAGACCCTTCACAGTCGTCTCAGAATTCCAGTAATCCAATGGTCAATGGCTTTCTCTTGGAGAGACGTGAGAACTTCCTGCATGGGGATGATGGCAAGGATGAAAAGGGCATGAACTTACCCACTGATCAGGAAATGCAGGAAGTGATAGATTTTCTCTCAGGCTTTAACATGGGCCAGTCCCATCAGGGGTCCCCACTGGTGACAAGGCGTAACTCTACTGCCACTGCCACGGTGACTGAACAGAAGACAGGAACCATGCAACCACAGCAGCCATCACTGCCATTGGCTCCTCAACTACGGCCATCCCAGGCTGGAGCACACACGCCTCTGGCATCCCAGCAAGGTCTGGCTCCACAGCAGCAGTCTCCAAAGCAGCAGCAGCCCCAAGTCCAGTACTACCAGCACCTGCTGCAACCCATTGGATCACAGCAGACTCCACCCCAACCTCGTGCGCCTGGGAAATGGGTACATGGCTCATCCCAGCACCCATCACAGCCCATGGCAGCGGGTCTGTCCCCTCTTGGTCAGTGGCCTGGCATATCTGATCTCAGCTCTGACTTGTACAGCTTGGGTCTAGTGAGCAGCTATATGGACAATATGATGTCAGAAGTTTTGGGACAGAAGCCCCAGGGACCTAGGAATAATACGTGGCCAAACCGTGACCAAAGTGATGGAGTCTTTGGAATGCTGGGAGAGATTTTGCCTTTTGATCCTGCAGGTAGGTGAGGCCTTCCCATTACTTACCCCATTGAAAGTTCAATACAGTCACTGAGGAATTCTTGGAGGCCTATTTATCACAACCTTATAAGGTATAGTAGTACATGAATGTACTAGTGTGCTCTACTAGTACATTCCTGTACCCAACCCTTAAGCGTATGCTAGCACTCTCATTGTCTTCTGCAGGGAGGCATAACAAGAATGGGAAACAAAAGCCGGGCGGTGGTGACACACGCCTTTAATCCCAGCACTTGGGAGGCAGAGGCAGGTGGATTTCTGAGTTGGAGACCAGCCTAGTCTACAAAGTGAGTTCCAGGACAGCCAGGACATAATACAGAGAAACCCTGTCTCGAAAAACCAAAAAAAAAAAAAAAAAAGAATGGGAAGCAGATTAGGAAAGTGTCTGAGAAGGGAGCACCTTAATCTACCTAGAGTGCCACTCCCCTGTTTTAATTTAATTTTATTTTTTTACTTTTTGTACTGAGTATTGAACCCAGGGCATCCTCACATGTGGTAAGCAAGCAATCCACCAATGAGCCTGCCTTGTTCCCTCCCTTTCTTTTTAATTAGAAAGCCTCACTAATTTGTCAGATCGATCTCAAACTTCTTCTCTAGCCACAGTCAGGCTTTGAATTTGGGTTTGTGGGCTGGAAATAATGGCTTACTTGCTCAAGTTTGGCTTGAGTAAATTCCATAATGTATTTGGTTAAAAATCATTTGATTCTCTAAAGTTATTAAATACTTCAAATTCATAGTAGCAAGACATTAGAAAACAGTTTAGCTTGTAGAGATGGGTGGGCTGTTATGAGCATCTCTGTGTATAGTTCGCAAAATTTGTCAGTTCACACTCCCCTATAACTTCAGCTCCTAAGGATCCAATACTATTTATTGGCTAGCTTCCAGACACCCATGAGGGCATGCACATATATACACATTTCATTTTTTAAAAAATTTTTATGTGTGTGAATGTTTGGTCTATACATATGTGTGTGTTCCATGTACGTGCCTGGTACCTTCGAAGGTCAGAATAGGGCTTCAGATTCCCTGGAACTGGAGTTATGAATGACTGTGAGCCACCACCTGGGTGCTTGGAAGCAAACCTGGATCCTCTACAAAATCAACAAATGTTCTTAACCACAAATCCTCTCTCTGGGGGCTGGCGAGATGGCTCAGCGGCTGAGAGCACTGACTGCTCTTCCAAAGGTCCTAAGTTCGAATCCCAACAACCACATGGTGGCTCACAACCATCCGTAATGAGATCTGACACCCTCTTCTGGTAAGTCTGAAGACAACTACAGTATACTTACATATAATAATAAATCTTTGAAAAAATTTTTTTAAAAATCCTCTCTCCAGTTCCATATGCAAATTTTTGAAAAATAAAATTTTAATTAATTTATTTATTTTGTGTGTGTGTGTGTGTATGTATGTGTGAATGTGCATGCATGTATAGAGGTCTGAGGATAACCTGTAGGAGTTGGTTCCTTCCTTCCACTGGCTAGGTGGCAAACACCTTTACCTATTAAGCCACCCCACTGGCCCTTTTTATTTCTTTATCTTTTTTGTTTGTTTGTTTGTTTGTTTGTTTGTTTTTCGAGGCAGGGTTTCTTTGTATAGCCCTGGCTGTCCTAGAACTCACTTTGTAGACCAGGCTGGTCTCGAACTCAGAAATCCGCCTGCCTCTGCCTCCCGAGTGCTGGGATTAAAGGCGTGCGCCACCACCGCCCAGCTATCTTTTTTTTTAAACAATTTTTTATTAGATATTTTCTTCATTTACATTTCAAATGCTATCCCAAAAGTCCCCTATACCGCCCCCCACCCCCACCCCCGGCTCCCCAACCCACCCACTCCCGCTTCCTGGTCCTGGCGTTCCCCTGTACTGGGGCATATCAAGTTTGCAAGACCAAGGGGCCTCTCTTCCCAATGATGGCCAACTAGGCCATCCTCTGCTACATATGCAGCTAGAGACACGAGCTCTGAGGGTACTGATTAGTTTATTGTTGTTCCTCCTATAGGGTTGCAGACCCCTTCAGCTCCTTAGGTTCTCTAGCTCCTCCATTGGGAGCCCTGTGTTCCATCCAATAGATGATTGTGAGCATCCACTTCTGTATTTGCCAGGCACTGGCATAGCCTCATACGAGACAGCTATATCAGGGTCCCTTCAGCAAAATCTTGCTGGCATATGCAATAGTGTCTGGGTTTGGTGGCTGATTATGGGATGGATCCCCGGGTTTGGCAGTCTCTGGATGGTCCATCCTTCCGTCTCAGCTCCAAACTTTGTCTCTGTAACTCCTTCCATGGGTATTTTGTTCCCTATTCTAAGGAGGAATGAAGTATCCACGCATTGCTCTTCCTTCTTGATTTTCTTTTGTTTTGCAAATTGGCTCTTGGGTATTCAAAGTTTCTGGGGTAATATCCACTTACCAGTGAGTGCTTATCAAGTGAGTTCTTTTGTGATTGGGTTACCTCAGTCAGGATGATTTCCTCCAGATCCATTTGCCTAAGAATTTCATAAATTCATTGTTTTTAATAGCTGAGTAGTACTCCATTGTGTAAATGTACCACATTTTTTGTATCCATTCCTCTGTCAGGGACATTTGGGTTCTTTCCATCTTCTTTTTATGTTTATTTTTCATGTTTTGTTTTAAAGAGGCTGTCACTATATATAGCCTTGGCTAGTTTGGAACTTACTGTGGACCAGTCTGGCCTTGAACTCACAAATCTACCTGCCTCAGCCTTCTAATTGCTGGGATTTACAGGTGTGCACTACTATGTGTGGCCTAGATTTTTATGTATATGAATGTGTGCCACATGAGGGCATAGGAGTTATGGATGGTTGTGAGCCATCATTTGGGTGCTGGAAATTGAACCCAGGCCTAATGCAAGAGCAACAAGTACTCCTCACTGCTGAGCCTTGTTTGTGTTTAAAATTTAGGGTTTTTTTGAGACAGGGTTTCTCTTTATAGCCCTGGCTGTCCTGGAACTCACTTTGTAAACCAGTCTGGCCTCGAACTCAGAAATCCACCTGCCTCTGCCTCCCAAGTGCTGGGATTAAAGGCGTGTGCCTCCACCACGCTGTCAAAAATTTAGTTTTGGGGGACTAGAGAGGTGGTTCAGTGGTTAGGAGCAGTGACTGCTCTTCGAAAGGACCTGGGTTCAATTCCCAGTACTCACATGGCAGCTCACAACTGTCTATAAATCCAATATCTGATACCCTCATACAGACATATATGCAGGCAAAACACCAATGTACATAAAAAACAAATTAGCTTTGGGAGGCTGAGTTGGGTTCACTGAGAGTTTTGGGACAGTCTGTGCTATGTAGTTGGTTTATGGGCACATAGCAAGACTTTTTCTCAAAAAGCAAAAGTAGTGGTGGATAGTTCAGACTTTTGTTCTTTGTCTTCTTTTGACATCCAGCTTCTGCCTATGCCAGCCCTGATCTTAGACCTGTGTACTATAAACTTCAGGGAGTGGCCATAACCTGCAGCCAACCAATGGGACAGTAACTTGCTAGTTTCTTACCACTTTACTGTATGTATGACCAGTTCATCCTCAGAGGAGAGGAAAGGATGAAGTTGATTTGACCTTAAATCCTGTCTTTTCCTTTGTCTCAACATAGTGGGCTCAGACCCAGAGTTCGCACGCTACGTGGCAGGAGTGAGCCAGGCAATGCAGCAGAAGCGGCAAGCCCAACATGGCCGCCGGCCAGGCAACCCCCGGGGCAACTGGCCGCCCATGGAAGACTCTCATCGGACCTGGCCTTTGCCAGAGTTCTTCACAGAAGGGTGAGTTCTGCCTAGAGCAAGGAAGCCAAACTTGGGATCTGGATGCCTCTTATGGCCTTGGTTTGAGGGATGCTCACTGGCCTTCATTCATGTTTCCTGAGCAGTGAAAGTATAATGTGCTAAATATTGGTGGGTTCAGATTCTAATATAGGATGTTAAGGAGTAGAATGTATCCACATAAACCCCTGCAATGAATGAGTGACTTAAGACAGCCTCTTATAAAAGCAATACACATATAAGGTTTTAAACATATTTCTCATATTAAAATAGTTTATCTCTAAAATTATAAATATGGGGGCTAAAATAATATAAAATTATATACATATATGTGTACTAACTTATCTAAAAAAAGTATAAATACTAATTTATGAATAAAGAGAGAAAACAAAAGAGCCTTTCCTGCTTGGAGCAGGGATCTACCTGACAGTGTTTCTTGTGGTCTTTCTGGTAAAGGGAGCCTTGGTATAAAACTCAGTAGGTATCAGAATGCTGCTGTTATCCCACAGAAAGCAAAGTAGGATTGGGGTGTGTAGTTTAGCAGGACCATGTGTACCTAGCATGTGTGAGACCCTGAGCTCAAACTCCAGTGCAGCAAAGGTCAAGGCACATGCTTCAGCTCTAGTGTATTAGAAAACTGTGGGCAGGGCAGGGCAGGGCAGTGCACACATGTCCTCTGCATGTGGTAGGCAGGCATACAAGAGTGTCCTGTGTTCAGGTTAGCAAGGGGTACAGTTAGAGGCTAGGCTGAACTACCTATAGAAACCTAATTTCAGGAAAACAAACAAACAAACAAACAAACAAACAAACCAAATCCCCAGGCTGGAGAGGTGGCTGGATTTCAGAGCCCTTACTATGCCTTTGCAAAGGACCCAAGTGATTCCCAGCACTCACATGGTGGCTCACAGACGTTTTTAACTCCAGTTCAGGCCAGGCATTGATGGTGCTTCCTTTTTTTTTTGGTTTTTTTTTTTTTTGGTTTTTTTCAAGACAGGGTTTCTCTGTGTAGCCCTGGCTGTCCTGGAACTCACTTTGTAGACCAGGCTGGCCTCAAACTCAGAAATCCACCTGCCTCTGCCTCCCCAGTGCTGGGATTAAAGGCGTGTGCCACCACGCCTGGCTGGTGCTTCCTTTTAATATCAGCACTTGAGAAGTGGAGGCAGGCAGATCTCTGAGTTTGAGGCCAGCCTGGCCTACAGAGCCAGTTCCAGGATATCCAGGGCTACACAGAGTAACCCTGTCTCAAAACAAAAAAAAAAACGCCCAGTTCATCAGGCAGTTGACCCCCCCCACTTCTAGCCTCTCAGGGCACCTGTACACAGGGACACACATATGCATAAAAACTTAAGTCTTAGCCAGGCAGTAGTGGCACACGCCTTTAATCCCAGCACTCGGGAGGCGGATTTCTGAGTTCGAGGCCAGCCTGGTCTACAAAGTGAGTTGCAGGACAGCCAGGGCTATACAGAGAAACCCTGTCTCAGAAAACCAAAAACAAAAAACAAAAAAAAACCTTAAGTCTTTGAGAGAATTGTATGAATCTGCCTCAGATTGCCTCCTTGTTAATAAGTGTGGATAGTAGCCGGGTGTGGTGGCACACGCCTTTAATCCCAGCACTCGGGAGGCAGAGGCAGGTGGATTTCTGAGTTCGAGGCCAGCCTGGTCTACAAAGTGAGTTCCAGGACAGCCAGAGCTACACAGAGAAACCCTGTCTCGAAAAACCAAACCAAACCAAAACAAAAGAAACAAAAAAAAAGTGTGGATAGTGAAAGAGCATCCCCACTTTGTTTCTCTCTAAAATCAGCCACATATCAGTCACGGGCTTCTGAGGGATAAAAGGAGATAGTGACTCTTTCTTTTGAGGAGAAAGGAAGAAAATGTCACTTGTGGCAGAGAGAGGCAGCAGAGGCTGTGGGAGGTCTGACCGATTTCTCTGCATTCTCAGGGACAGCCTGCACAGCGGCTGGTCAGGAGCTCAGGGAGACTCGGCCAGTTCCAGTGATGAGACCTCTTCAGCCAATGGGGACAGCCTGTTCTCCATGTTTTCAGGGCCTGACCTTGTTGCTGCTGTCAAACAGAGAAGGTAAGGAAATTGCTAAACCAAGGATTGAAAAGCCACTGCTCCACATCTGGGGAAGCCAGAAGCCCTGTTGTTTGCCCTGTGACTGACCAAACAAAGGCTATTCTGGAGGCATCTTCAAAAGGTGTCTTCCAAGAAGAAAATCTGTGCTGGGCTAGTGAGACACTGGTCTTAGGCTGTGTGAGCAAAGGATGTCACGTCTGTCAGGTCTGTGTCCATACACAAGAGTTCTGGCTCAGATCTGCTGTATCTTGTCCCTTTTACTCAGTGTAAAGCAAGCATGCTTTTTTCTTTTTCTAGAATATTTTATTTTTTGAAAGTTTCATACATGTATACAATGTATATTGATCATATCCATCACAAAGTATTTTTTTAAAATCCCAAACACCCAGTGCATGTTAAACACTTTGAGTAATTGTTGATTAAATTGATAAAAAGCTAAAGGGGGTTAACTTAGCTGTGCAAACAGCAGTGCCATCTCCATGCTAGCTGCAGCTCCCACCCACTTCCTGTACATACAGGCTTACAGACAGGCATACTGACCTGGTGTACCCAAGGGCCCAACCACCTAGACTGGGGACCTAGAGACCAGAGCCAAGCACTTCATCTCTGTCCCATACAATGAAGCCAAGTGGTCAATGCTCTGAGCTCTTGAATCTTTCAGGAAACACAGCAGTGGAGAGCAGGAGACCAGCACACTGCCTTCACCACCTCTCCTGACCACAGTGGAGGACGTGAACCAGGTATTGTGAGCTAGCTCATTTTAAAGACCTTGGGTCTCAAAGTCATAAGGGTTGTCTCTGTGGTGAATTATTTTCTCATGATTTTTATCTAAATGAGGAGATATGATCACCTCAGCTGACCCAGCCATGTTGTAGAGGAAGCTCTGAGACTATGCTAATATGAGTCACACAGAACACTCACTGTTTAGATCAGTTAAAAGGCTATGGCTATACGAGTGGTGGGAGACCCTGTAAATATTGAACTCTGAAAGTTGTACACACATGTAAGTGTATACATGCAGAAACAAAATCATCTCTACAGTTGGGCTGCAAGAATGCTGTGTGGATTGTGTAGACATTGAGCACAGATATCACTGTACCAAGCTGTGGGCGGCTGTTGTTCTCACTCTGTCCACTAGGTAGAAAGAGTTAAGAGTTCTGGGAGTTGGGTGGGATGGGACACAATGAAAACTCAACCAAAATGGCACTAAAACCTCTCTTCTGTTTCCCAGGATAACAAAACCAAAACGTGGCCACCCAAAGCACCATGGCAGCACCCTTCCCCGCTACCCGGCACGCTGCCCAGCCCAGCTGCACCACTCTATGCAGTCGCCAGTCCTGGCAGCCAGTGGAACGACACCATGTCGATGCTGCAGTCCCCTGTGTGGGCCGCAGCCAGTGACTGCAATACCACCTCTTTCACCTATGTTCAGACACCAACACAGCCCCCACCTCCACCAGCACATAAGGCAGCACCCAAGGGCTTCAAGGCCTTCCCTGGGAAGGCTGAACGTAGGCCAGCCTATTTGCCCCAGTACTGACTACATCTAGCCTGCTGCCCATCAAAGCTGTTGGGGCAACTGTCCCCAAGGCTAACTAGCTGATACTAGCCCCCAGAAGGACCAGTGCACCCTGTCCCAGGGACAGAAATGTTCCTTGGGTCTGAGGTGATTGGCAGCTCCAAGTCTTTAAAGCCTGGTTTCTCAAACTTTGAAGGTAGCAGACCCCTGAGAGCCAGCTGAAGATGGAGATTTCTGACACTCAGGGGATGCTGGCAATCTGCATGCTTAATAAGCACCTCAGGTAATCCTGGTGCAGGTGGCCAGAGGCCACACTTGGGAAAACACAGTCTGAAGGTTGTCAGTCCTGCATGTGGGAAAGGCATGAGGCCTGCAGGCTGAGAACAAAACTGACCATTCTTTGAAACTCTCTTCTCTTTAACACACTGAGTGGGACCCACACCCATCACTAATTTTATAGATATTTTTCATGTAGGCTTTCAGTTAAAATGTCTCCTGCCTAAAATGCAGTGGCTATCTTAAGATCCAGGTACACTGGGTGAAGGTTAGTTAGCTCAGCACTGTCTTCATTTAAGCTTATATAAGATGCTAGTGATCAGAAGCAACCACCTGGCTTCCCATGGGTCAGTAGCTCCTCTGAAGCACCCAGGGGTGCAGGCTCATGTAATGCAGGACTGGGCAACTGCTGTCAGGCATATTCTGGCCTCCCAGGGGGTGCAGCTGGTGCATGCTAAGTACACCTGCCGCCCTCATTTCCTTCCACCATGACTAGGGCAGCACCAGTACCATGCTCCTCTACAGAAGGAACTGTGGAGGGGAGGGGTTGCACCAAGACCCCCACACTCAGAACCAGTGACATTGCGAGCTGGCTCAAAGACAAAGGAATTATGATGTAGACAGGAATTCAAAATCTTTGTTTAGTCACCAACAACACCTCACTTTTAGTTAATGTGTGCCATTAAACAGATGACACTCCATGGATTTGGGGATATTTTCCAGCTAGGATGGATCCAGAATTGAATGGTGCTTAAATTGAGAAATAATAAATATATCTATATAGAGTAGACATTTCCCACTATATATTAATTGAGGTTGCAGAAGGTTCTTTATATAAAACTTATTTAAAATTTTCATATTTCATCTTTGAAAATGTCTAATTGAGAAAAATCCATGATATTTTCTGGTATGAAAGTTTGACAGTATTAATTTTTTTTATATTTTCTTAAATCATTAAACCATTTTAATATATGTTAACTACTAATAAATGGTTTATTCTTTCTAACTCCATGTAAGCTTTTCCAATGAAGATTGTAATAACACGTTTATGTTCTCATTTTTCTACAGATAAATTTATATTTAAAAATACCAAAAAAAAATCCCTATGTATACACACCACACACATGCACACACACATTCACATATAAGAAAATTATAGAGGACCTGTAGGGTGAGCCCAGCCACCTGCATTTTTAGTACTGTGTCTCCAGGCTGCCTGAGGCCTCAGCTGTTGTCATTCGTGCTGTGTGGGGGTGACATTTCTGCCTGTAATGAAGATCCTTCTCAGTGGGTTCGGAATATTCACCTCACCATGTTTACAGAGAACTATTTTGTACATAGTTTTCCAGGCACGTTCTTTGCAGCAGCCCTGCGTGGCTGTTGTCTTTGTTAGCTGTCACAGTGTGCACACTAATCTGTTCAAAGTTCCTTGTGGCTGTTTTACTTGTAAAAACTTTGTATTTCCTTCAGTGACGTGTCCACAGTGCTGTGTTTCCAGTTCTAGTCTTCTGCAGTACTCTCATTTTCACAGTGCCTCCCTGAAGACCTCACCCTGGGCCAAGGTCACTCCTCGGTGCCACAGCACAGGTGACACTGCTAATTGTCATCTCTGGTCTGTCTTTCTCTATTAAGGAAGATATTTGTCTCCACAGCTGTGGGACCGTGTGAATTGGCTTGTGTAGTCTCCACATGGGTGCTGTTCAAAGCACCACCTTGCTCTAAACACTGGTGATTCCAGGTGCTGCGTTTGGCAGAGGTGTCTTGCCAAAGCGCATGTATGCGTGTGAGTGTGTCCTCAGCACGGCCAAGCATGGCTGCCTTGCTCGGCATTAGCAGGACATCATGTGAATAGTTGTGACCTTCCAAACTGGAACTCTACATTTTGTATCTTACTTTTAAAGCTCCTATAAGTAAAATAACTTGGCTTTATTAAAATATACATTTAATAATACTCTGCATCTTTTTTAAAATTAACTACAGCAGATATGTCAGAAGCAGTGGCTCTCAGGAGAGCTGTGCGGGAGCTGATTTCTAGGTTATCTTATCATGGGTCTCAGATCTGTCAGTCGGGAGGACCACTCAAGGGATGGGATTGATTAGACAGGCATGGGGCAGAGCTGCAGGCATAGCCCCTAAGCTTACTGGCCTCTAAGGTCCTGAGGCCTCTGCGGTCCTGAGGCCTCTGCATGGGCAGGTGAAGACTGTCCCCCAGAAGAATGTGGACTCTTTCTGGAATTGGTCCTGCTAGCACCCTCACCCTATTAATCAGGATGTGACCTGCTCCAACAGCCTTTCTAAGGAACAAACCCAGGAATGGGGATTTTCTGGCCATTTTCCCTCAGCAAACATCTGTAATCCCAGCACTCAAGAGGCTGAGGCAGGAAGCCAGGCATAATGGTACATGCCTGTAATCCTGGCAGTTAGGAGATAGATACGAGAAGATTAGTTTAAGGTTCTTGTGGCTTCTTAATTCAAGCCTGGACTACATAAGACCCTGTCTCAAAGCAAACTATGGTGATTGGGTTGTAGTTGAATGGTAGAACACTTGGTCTGCAAGCCCAAGGCCCAGAGTTGAGTCCCCAGTGCCAATAAGTAAAGAACTAGCAGGAAGGCAGACACTGTGTTCCTGTTTGGTGTAAGTACCCAGTGCTTCTGTTTACACCAGTGGTGATGAACGGAGCATGGTAGCCCTACTGTGTCATGGACAGGTTGGGATGGTGACAGAGATGTTATTTCCTGAGCTGGAGAGCTTAGGAGGGAGTCCTTAGCCAGCCTGGGAAATGGAAGAGAACGTCACTGGTTGAGGTCCTTAGGAGGCCATGGAGTTGGCCTGCTCTAAAACAAAGTATAACCTGGTGGTTCAGTTCCTGGACTGTCAAGAGGCCACATGGGTGGGCTGCCTGCCTGAGGAGTCCAGGGAACAAGCCTCTCTGATGTAGTCCTGTATTCAACCATGCAATTGGCCTTATAATTCAGCCACAGCTCCAAGGGCCGGCATGGTAGTCTTCTATTGGTTACTGAATGAGTTGGGAATGTGGGCTTAGGTGACAAGGACAGTCTCATGCTCATTTCCTCAGGGGTCAGACTCTTGTCATAAAGCCAAATTGCATGCAAATACTTGTACAGTTCTTGTTCTTGTCCTACAGGGGATACCCATTTTCCCCATCCTTAGTAAGAATACAGACAACCGCTGGTTAGTGGTGGCTCACGTCTTTAATCGCAACAATTGGGAGGCAAAGGCAGGTGGATTTCTGGGTCTGAGGCCAGCCTGGTCTACAGAGTGAGTTCTCGGACAGCTAACAGCTAGAGCTACACAGAGAAACCCTGTCTGGGGGGTGGGGGGGTAGTGTCCTCAAGCATACCATGTCACTTTAAGTCCCTGCCATTAGGCTTTCCTACCCACCCAAACCTCATGTGTCAACTTGCCTCCACTGCCTTACCCTGCTCTCTCCAACTCCTTGCCCTGTTGTTCTGATGCAGTTGTTCTCAAACTGGGTCGTGACCCCTTTGGGGGTGGAATTACTCTTTCACAAGGGTGGTTTAAGACCATTGGAGCCAGGCGTGGTGGCGCACGCCTTTAATCCCAGCACTCAGGAGGCAGAGGCAGGCCAGCCTGGTTTACAAAGTGAGCTCTCTGGACAGCCAGGGCAGACAGAGAAACCCTGTCTCGGGGGAAAAAAAAAAAAAAAAAAAAACCATTGGAAAACATTTAAGTTACATTTTATAACAGCGAAATTTAACAATGAAAATTGTTGGGTTACCACAACATGAGGGAACTGTGGTTAAAAAAAAGGGGGGGGGGTCGTAGAATCCGGAATCCTGTTTGCATTTGTTCCTCCCAAAAGAAGGCTTCGGGAGAGCGAAGACTGAATCTTGTTAGCGCCACAGTTCCTATATGGTTGTCAGGTATCTTGTAGCAGATCCTGCTGGGACCAGGATTTGGTAATTCTAATATAGAGTGAAAAATCAGACCTGATGAGGATCTCACGCAGAACTAAAGCGTTGTTCACCATATTATTATCGGGACTGCTAAGGAGTCACCATTGGGAGCTTCGCATCAGAATTATGTACCTTGTTATATTTGGCTTTTTGTTTGTTTGTTTTTCGAGGCAGGGTTTCTCTGTATAGCCCTGGCTGTTCTGCAACTCACTTTGTAGACCAGGCTGGCCTCGAACTCAGAAATCCGCCTGCCTCTGCCTCCTGAGTGCTGGGATTAAAGGCGTGCGCCACCATGCCCGGCTTGTTATATTTGGTTGTTTGTTTGTTTGTTTGTTTGTTTGTTTGTTTTTTTGGTTTTTCGAGACAGGGTTTCTCTGTGTAGCCCTGGCTGTCCTGCAACTCACTTTGTAGACCAGGCTGGCCTCGAACTCAGAAATCCGCCTGCCTCTGCCTCCCAAGTGCTTGGATTAAAGGCGTGCACCACCACGCCCGGCTTATATTTGTTTTTAATAAGAGGATTCACATTGTAGCCCAGGCTGGACTAAGTACTCATTATAGTGCCCAGGTGGGCATCTAACGCGCCTGCTTCGGCCTCCTAGTCCTGAAACCACAGGTGTAAAGCGCTGCCCTCCTGCCACACGCATCATTCCTGGAGCGCGCGTGCATAACCCCCTCGGAGCATGCGCACTGCGAGTATTTCAACCATCCCAGACGTGCAAATGCAAGCGTTTCCGAATTCACCCAGCTTGGACCCGGCGTCCGCACACGCGCACATGCGCTCGCCCTGCCCCCTCCCTGAACGTGCCAGCCTACACGCAGCTAGCCTAGGTGCTGCGCGTGCTCGCGGCCTCCATGTGCGTGGTCTCGCCCGCCCCGGCAGAATGTACGTGCGCGTGCCTGGAACTCCACCCCGGCAGGAAGGCGCGCTCCCTCGCGATCCCGGCCCAGTGACTCAGCATCTCAGGCAGCCCAGCACTGCACTGCAGGCTGTAGGCGAGCATTCCGGTTTTCCCGCCTCCCGCCGGTACATTCCAGTCAGCCCCCCATGGCAGCCTACACTTCACGGTCACCCTTGTCGGGCAGGCTCTAATCAAGGCCTAATCCGGCCATATACCTTTGCTTAGCTTCCTCATTTTTGCTAAATAGCCACCAAAGTCTGGGAAGTGCCAGCATCACAAAACTCAAGGGCTGTGCCGGAGGCGTCGTTTTTAGGGAATTCCGACATTTCCTGGACTTTTAAAACTTGTCTCCACTGTCAATTCTTCCTACCATCCGGTGCACGGGCTAGGTCATCTTGCTGAAAGCTTTTGAGACTGATTTGAGCAGGCTCTCATGCGCTTTCTGGGCCAGGTTCAATTAATACAGATTGTGTCGCTCCTGACTGAAGCCTTTACTCTGGTTTGCATTGCTTAGCATAAAATCTCCTAGCTGTTGAATTATTTGAGACAGGTCCTTATTATGTAGCTCTGGCTGTCCTAGAATTTGTAATGTAGACCAGGATGCTATTGAACTCACAGTGCTGGGATTAAAAGGCTGCACCACTGTGCAGTTTTTAGCAGGGCTAGATAGATGAAACACCCCTAAAATCTTTGGGGAAACTTACGGGTGTACCCACCTGTGGTAGTGCAAACCTACAATTCCAGCACTCTGGAAGCCCTGGTTACATTCTTTTGGTTTTGTTTTTGGTTTTTAAGGTGGGATTTCTCTGTGTAGCCCTGGCTGTCCTCGAACTCAAGAGATATGCCAGCATCTGTTTACCCAGTGCTGGGGTTAAAGGTGAGGGACTGACGGCTCAGTGGACTTCAGCTTTTAAAAAGTAGTAAACAACAACTCAAAACAACATAATAAAAAGCAAGGGGAGCCTGGTGTGGTGGCACACGTCTTTAATCCCAGCACTTGGGAGGCAGAGGCAGGCAGATTTCTGAGTTCGAGGCCAGCCTGGTCTACAAAGTGAGTTGCAGGACAGCCAGGGCTATACTGAGAAACCCTTTCTTGAAAAACCAAAAATAAATAAATAAATAAATAAGCGGGCTGGTGAGATGGCTCAGCGGGTAAGAGCACCCAACTGCTCTTCCGAAGGTGATAAGTTCAAATCCCAGCAACCACATGGTGGCCCACAACCATCCGTAGCGAGATCTGGCTCCCTCTTCTGTAGTGTCTGAGGACAGCTACAGTGTACTTACATATAATAAAATAAAATAAATAAATGAATAAAAAGCAAGAGGAACCCTACCTCTAGGGGTAAATCTGTTGTTTCCCTTAAAAGTGAAGCTCAGGGCAGAGAAGATGGCTCAGCAGCAAAGTCAGTCTGTCCTGATCTCTGACAATTCATGGGAACAGGAAGAGAGGGTGGAAGGAAAACCTCTCTTGGCTGCCTTCCAAAGCACCCCTACCGTCTATATTAATTGAACCTGGCCCAGAAAGCACATGAGAGCCTGCTCAAATCAGTCTCGAGTGCTTGGATTAGAGGTGTGCACTACCACTGCCCTGCTTTTTTAGGTTCACCAGTCCCTCTCTTTTCTTTTCTTTTCTTTTCTTTTCTTTTCTTTTCTTTGCTTTTCTTTTCTTTCTTTTTTTTCTTTTGAGACAGGGTTTCTCTGTATAGCCCTGGCTGTTCTGGAACTCACTTTGTAGACCAGGCTGGCCTCGAACTCAGAAATCCACCTGCCTCTGCCTCCCGAGTGCTGGGATTAAAGGCATGTGCCACCATGCCCGGCGTCAGTCCCTCTCTTAATAATATATTT
>LR749490.1:0-71963 GCA_902729485.2 Mus minutoides | reverse complement strand
GGTTAGAGCACCCGACTGCTCTTCCAAAGGTGATGAGTTCAAATCCCAGCAACCACATGGTGGCTTACAACCACCCGTAACAAGATCTGACGCCCTCCTCTGGTGCGTCTGAAGTCAGCTACAGCGTACTTATGAAGAATAATAAGAAATGAATCCTTGGACCGGAGAGACCAACCGGAGCAAGCCAGGCTGTCCGGAGTGAGTGGAGCCGAACGGGGACGGCTGGAGCAAGCAGGGACGCTGGAGCTAGCAGGGCTGGAGCGAGTGGGGCTGAACGGGGATGGCCGGAACAAGCGGGGCCAAACCGGAGCAAGCGGAGCCGATTGGAGCGAGCGGGGCTGGCTGGAACAAGCGGGGGCTGTACGGGGGTGGCCGGGAGCAAGTGGGGCTGGCCGGAGCGAGCGGGGTCGAGCAGAGTGAGCGGGGTTGACCGGAACAAGGGAAAAAGAAAAAAAAAATTTTTATAATTTTTTTCAGTCTGTAGAGACTGCTGGGCCAGTCTGAGGACCCTCCTGTTTCTGCCTCTCTAGCACTGAGATTGCAAGAGGCCACCATGTGCAGGTCTTAACATGGGCTCTGGAGTGTAAATGTATCCACATGCTTCTGAGGCAAGTGCTTTACAAAATTCTTCTCAGCTCCTGCGTTTTGTTTTTTTAGACGTGATGGCTTCAGACTCCTATGTTGCTGATCCTGGCCTTGAACTCTTGATCTTCCTGCCTGTCCTCTCTATAAGCTAGGATTATAGTGCCACCCCAGTACCTACCACCCCAGTGCTAGATGTCCAGCACTGTTTGGAAAGCTTAGCAAATATCAATAATTACACATATTTTCCCCAGTCCCCCCGCAAACACTTTATGTCACCTACTCTTCCTCTTTAGAAATTTTCTAAGCCGGGCGTGGTGGCGCACACCTTTAATCCCAGCACTCGGGAGGCAGAGGCAGGCGGATTTCTGAGTTCGAGGCCAGCCTGGTCTACAAAGTGAGTTCCAGGACAGCCAGGGCTATACAGAGAAACCCTGTCTTGGAAAAAAAAAAAAGAAAAAAAAAAGAAATTTTCCTTGTTCCTCAGACTTGTGGATGAGAATTCCATTTTTTTCTAGGAAGTTGGATCCTAAGGTGCATATCTTGCCCTTTCTCTCCAGACAATCATGGATCCCTCACTCATTCCATCCTCTATGTCCATTACCTCCTGCCTTGACTGAAGTGCCCTCCTTCCGGACCTGCTTACTCTGATCCTTTATACAGTGTGTCAGATAAAGTCCCTGTTCCATGTGGACTCTTTCGGTGGCTCCTCATCTCTAAACAAAAATCAAAATTCTCACAATGATTTGTAAGCCACTGATGTCACCTCTATGACTTCTTCCCCTAATCTGTTCCACTCCAGCCACATGTGCCTTCTGTTGTGGGACATCTATGGTTGCTCTTGTCTCAGACTTTGCAGTGTCTTTTCTCTTTGACAGAACACTTTCCTTCCAGGTAGCCAACTGGCTCATTTCTTCCCTTTCATGCTTTTACTTAAATATAATAAAGAGTGAATTTTTTTCTTAACCATTTAGTTAAAGGAAATGCTTATTTCCAACATGCCTTTAAAATATATACA
This sequence comes from Mus minutoides, assembly GCA_902729485.2. NCBI lineage: Eukaryota > Metazoa > Chordata > Mammalia > Rodentia > Muridae > Mus > Mus minutoides. Next base: position 70,363 of record LR749490.1, on the reverse strand, counting down.
TATAATCTCATTTTTATTATGTGTGTGGTGGATATTTTATTAATTATGTGTGGGAGTGGACATACAATTTTTTATTAGTTATGTGTGTGGGGTGGGTATGTGCATGAGAAGGCAGGTGCTGTTGGTATTCCCGTTGGTTGCAGCAGGAGTTACAGGCAGTTATGAGTACTAGGAACTCAATTCAGGTCCTCTGCAAGAGAACTATGTGTTCTTAACCACAGATTCATCTCTCGTGCCTCATCTAGTTTGCCTCTTCTCAGGAGCACTTGCCAGCTCTGAAATCCCATAAATTCTATTTACTTATTTGGCTTACGTACCCACAACACTTGCTTTAGTACTTCTAACCAGGAAGGCATTCCATAAAGTTCTGCTGAATTGAATACATGAATGAATGAAAGAAGCAAGCGGATCCAGCATGAGAAACTCCGCCTCTGCCCTTCAAGTCACTTCCGAGCAAAAGCCAGCCAAGGTTCATCGCAAGTGACCACTTGTGTTACAGAGAGGCCAGCAGAGGCCCCCAGATCTACAGCTGCCCACAAGGTCGCCTAGCGGACGCCGAGGACAGCGGCGGGGCGGGGCCGGAGGCGGGACCCGGCGGGGCGGGGCCAGAAGCCTGCGCCATAAAGGCTGCTGCGCGCACTGGTACTGACTTGCTGCGCGCTGCCGCTCCTCTTTCCACTTGCTGCGCGCTGCCGCTCCTCTTTCCTTCCTCTTCCGTGCACGTCCTGCTCCGTGTACCTCTCGGGTCCCGCCATGGCTGCGCTCACCCGGAACCCGCAGTTCCAGAAGCTGCTGGAGTGGCACCGCGCGAACTCTGCCAACCTCAAGCTGCGCGAACTTTTTGAGGCGGATCCGGAGCGCTTCAACCACTTCAGGTACACGCACGGGGTCGGGGCTCCCGGCACCCCCGGGACCCCCAGCCACTCCGCAGGGCCCACTGGGGCCGCACTTTGTCCTTGATGCCTCCTTGAAGTGAATATTGGGACCCGCGTTCTAGCCACAGGGCCGAGGCTGCTTAGTCATTAGGAGGAATAGGCCCCTCCTTGGGGATCCCTTCGCCCCCGCCTCTCAGTCTCAGCCATTTGAGTAGGGATTTCTAACCACCAGTGAGGAGAAGCAGCCGCTGCTGGCGCGCGACAGGCACGAGAGAGCTGACGCCTCCCACCTGCTCCTAGTGGGCTTTGGTCAGGCAGGGTGGGTAGGCTGAGATTTCCCGGGAGCCTCGGTGTAAAAATAGAGCGGCGGAGGCACGATGCAGAGGCCAGAGAGACCTGTGAGCGGCTGTGAAATAGAAGGGAGGGTGGAAGAAATCGTACATGTGATGCATCCCCGTGCCTTGTCACTGATGCCGGAGGCGAGGGACCTGGGATGACCACCTGTGGTTCCTCACTGGAAGTCCCTGATACCTCTCCATGGGTGTTCCCTTGTAAGTTTGAGATGTGGAGCTTGAAGGGGAAAACTCTGCCCAGGATCTGTCTACATCTTGTTTCTGTGGCATGGCTTCCTACACTACTTAACACTGCTGCTATAGGTCAGCCTTTGTGGCCAGGCACTGCCGCTGGGGTGTGACCAGCAGCGTCTCCATCTTCCTGCAGCTTGAACCTCAACACCAACCATGGGCATATTCTGGTGGATTACTCCAAGAACCTTGTGAACAAGGACGTGATGCAGATGCTGGTGGAGCTGGTAATGTCCTGATTGGGGAGCTGTGATCTCTGGTTTGGGGGTGGGGGTAGGGGCTGTGCTTTGCTTTGGGTTCTAGGTCCAGGTATGGAGTTGGTATCCCAGGGATCTCCAGGCCCTGCTGTTTGAGCAGATTCTTTGAAGGTGGTGAAAAAGAATCTGACTATGAAGGAACATCTGTCAGCCTCACTGGGGGGTTTGGACTTGTGATAGCCGATGAGGAAGGAGTACAAGACCTCAGTGGCTTCTCTCCCTAGGCCAAGTCCAGAGGCGTGGAGGCTGCAAGAGACAACATGTTCAGCGGTTCCAAGATCAACTACACCGAGGTAAGCAGTTATACCCCCCCCCCCACTTCTCTTCCTCCCCTTTGCTGACTGTTATCAGCATCACCCTGTGTCTTTACCCTTGCTCTTAAGCAATGCTTTTGCCTCATGAAGGTGCTAAAGGCTTTTCTTTGGGGGCAAGGGAGGTTGCAGAGCTTTGGGGTGTGATTTCTCTGAGACTGGCAGCCTGGACTTGGCAAGCAAATTGGCACAGTTCCTGGTGTCCAGGGAGGGGCACAACCCAAGCCTGAAGGAAGGGATTTGCTTAAGGCTGGCTGAGACATTTTCTTGGAGAACTTCAACCTTGATACTCTGATGGATCCTTGCTACAGGTTGTTCTCGTGACAAGAATCATGTCACCAAAGCCTTTAGTTTCTTTGACAGTGGAGTGAATAAGAGGTGAGAGTATGGCAGGGGTTGGAAAATCCTGTCCCTGACTTGGTGGGGAAGCCTGCAGGCATAGGAGACACTCCACACTGAGAATTCTCAGTGTCGATTTTTTTTTCCTTTAAAAAAAAAAGGTATATGTGTGTGTGGGTATATGTACATGAGTACAGGTGCCTACAGAGCTGTCAGATTCTCCCAGAACTTGAGTTAGAGATGGTTGGGAACCACCCTGTGTGTGTACTGGGAATCCAACTCTGGCCTTTTAGGAGTATGTGATCTTTTTGTTTGTTTGTTTGGTTGGTTGGTTGGTTGGCTTTTGAGATGGTTTCTCTGTGTAGCCCTGACTGTCTCGGAATTCACTCTGTAGACCAGGATGGCCTCGAACTCATAAGAGATCTAAAGGTGTGTGCCATCACCTGGCAAGTATGTGCTCTTAACTGATGAGCCATCTCTTCAGCCCTGAGTCTTTTTACATGCGAGGAATCTAAGGCTTGGAGGTCAGAGGTGCAATGAGAAGCAGTTGATCTTACACCACTGGGCTTGTGTGATATGAGGGAGGCCACAGTCGAGGAGGGCTTCCTTTGGGGGGGGAGGGAGTGCATTTGCTTGAGGAACATGGGAAGGAGTGAGACTAAATAGATAGGGTAGATGGGCTGCCCTCAGACTCTCCCCCACACAGGAACCTCTGTCTAGATTGAAGTCGCTTTCCTGACCATCTGGGACCTTTATACCTGCTTCCTTCCAAGATTGCTATTGTCTTTAGCTGCCCGGGCTCTTTTGCCCTTGTGGCCAGGTGAGCTGCTTGGCACCTGTTGAAAACCTCTGTTCTGGTTTAGTTTGTGGCAGTTAGTTATGAGACTGTTTGATGAGGGGAGCTTCTGTTCCCTATCTTGCTTCACATCCTAAGGCCTTTTGACATTTCTAGAAGGTGCCAGAAACAAGAAGTGCTCTTCTCAGGAGCTTCCTGCTCATCTCTGATCTGTGTTGCCACCACTATAGATTGCTCATTTTCAGTCAGGCCTTTCATGCCCTGGGGTCCTTCGGGCCCTTAGGGGTTGTTCAGGTCCTTCTGTATCTGCTTCTGACTGTTCACAGCATACAAGGAGGGCAAAGGATTTTCTATCCTCAGAGTCCCAGAATGGCTTTCCCTCTCAGGCCCTCTATAAAAGACGGTGATGTTAATGGATGCCTGGACCTGCTTGTCCTGTGCAGAGGGCTGCCTTACACTGGACCTTCCCCAACTAGGACCAGCCTGGCTCTAGGGTTGACTGTGCTTCTCATTGTCTCCCTCATCTCTAGGATCGGGCCGTGCTGCATGTGGCCCTTCGGAACCGGTCCAACACACCCATCAAGGTGGACGGCAAAGATGTGATGCCAGAGGTGAACAGGGTTCTGGACAAGATGAAGTCTTTCTGCCAGGTAAGCAGATGCTAGCTAGCCTTGTCCGTGTGTATGTGTGCTTAGGAATCTGGCCCTGTTGCTCTCCCTAGAGGCAGGAATTTGTGTTGCAGCCTCAGGTGGGGGTGACCTGTGTGGTGGCTGACCCTGCTATCTCTGCTGAGACCTGAATTTCCCTCAGCTCTTCTCAGAATGAGCATGCTCTTTTCATCCCCCAAGGTCTGGGATTGTACGTGTGCACCACCACAACCTGTTACATGGTGCTGGGGGTGTTGGGTGGGGGTTGTCAAACTCGAGGCTTTAGGTGATAGGAGAGCTTGCTGCCAACCGGGCTACAGCCTACTTCCCTCCCCACACACAGTTTATGTGCAGTATAAAAATGTAAAACACGTCCTGGGTCCGTATTGGTGCACATACCCACACCATACACATACCCCTTTGTTTTCCTTCTTCCCTTCTGTCAGTCTGTCCTAGGAGGGTCTAACTATGTAACCCTGGCTGGCCTGGAACTGGCTTGTGTAGACCATACCGACCTCGGACTCATAGAGATCTGCTTGCCTCTGCCCTCCTAGTTCTGAGATTAAAGACATTATACCTTGCCTAGCCGACCTCCTCTATCTGTGTATATGGAGGTGGGGGTGGGGGGCAGTATGGGTTGCCTAGAGACTAGCTAACTTAACCTACATAAACCTTTGTGGCCTCAGTGTGTATTCCCCAAGGTAATCCTGCAAGAGTTGGCTGGAAGTCGTTATCAGGTCTGGAGTGCAGCGGTGATGCGTGGGCACTGTGGGTGTGTGCGTGTGTGGTGTGTGTGTGTGGTGTGTGTCTCTGTAAGGGTTGGGCATGCTCAGAAAGTGATCATCCGCTCAGCTGTAAGCATTCTGGACTTGTGCCTGAAAGCGGCTGCTCCCACATGTGGCTGGTCAAAGTCAGCTTGCCTTGGCCAGGAGCCATTTCTAGATCTCAGTGTGACATTTATCTTAAAGGCCTGGTGACACCTGCATATAGGGCTTCCTGGGATGAGGGAAGCTAGAAAGCCCTGGTGGGACTTCAGGTTTCAGAATGTCCCTGATGTTTTGAGTGTGAAGGGCATCTCTCTCTGTCTGTCTGTCTGTCTGTCTGTCTGTCTGTCTGCTGTGTGTGGCAGAGTGGGAGCCAGGTGCTCAGATCACGCTGTGTAAGCTCAGGCAGGCTGGGTGGACAGTGCCGTGCTAGTCTCTCTCCATTGCTATTGTAGGATGACACCCCCTTAAAGCTGGCTCTTGGATTGGCTGGCTCTAGACTGACCAGGTGTTTTTATTTCAAAATGCACAGCTTGGGTGTGGTGGATCGTGCCTGTAATCCTAGCACAGGGAGCCTGAAGTAGGAAGATTGGCCAGTTCTGGGCCAGCCTGGGCTATGTGGGGAAGACCCTGTCTCAAATCAAAACAACCAATGAAAAAACAAAGCAAGCACTGCTAACCAGTGGTGATTCCAGTGAGGAAGTCTACTTCCTGAGACTGGGCCTCTCAGAAGTAAACAGTACAGTCAGGCAGAGTGTCGCTGCTGCTGGTCCTAGCAGTGCGGAAGCTGAGGTGGGAGACTCAGAGGTCAGGGCCAGCGAGCCTGGCATGTGACAAGCCAGCTCTTACAAAGCGAAATGGTAACTGTTTGAGACAATGGATATCCCAGTTACTCTGACCTGATTGTTACTTAAATCCATGTATCAAAATATCACGCAGTAAAGGAGAAATAACAACCAAAAGAAAACCTCCCCCTCATTTATCAGGATTGTCAGTAACTGTGGCTGTATTGTCCCATCGTACTGTTAATTATTGGTCAGGTGTTACGGTAGCACATCCTGTCACCCAGCACTCGTAACGAGGTCAGCGTTGGGGTATTGTGGTGACTCTGTTTCAAAACCTAAAACAACAGTGGCATGTGTCCTAATACCTCATATACAGGAAGAAAGGCAGTGTGAACTTATATTAGAAATGCTTCTCTCTCATTATTTGTGTGTGTGAGGGGAAAGTACTTTGATTGTGAGACTGAGTGAGAAGCTGAGCAGCTAAATGTTTGTTCCTGGGGCTGGCGCCAGGCCTCCTAGGTTAACAACATTGGCTGCTCTTGCAGAAGATCCAGGTTCCAGTCTCAGCACCCAGACGGTGCATCACAATTCTCTGTAACTCCAATTCCAGGGGATCCAGTGCTCTCTTCTGACCTCTGTGGGAACCAGGCATGCATGTGGTACATATCCATACATGGAGAAGAAACGGATACACATAAAATAAGTCTAGAAAACCCACAAGCTTGTTACCGTTTTTTTTTTTTTTTTTTTTTTTCTACTGGAATAGATAGGATATTCTTCATGATGGCAGGTTTTGTTTTGAGATGGAGTAGCATTGGTTGGTCTGGAGCAGGCCAGCTTTGAACTCACGGAGATCCTCCTGCCTCTGCCTCCTAAATACTGTGATCAAAGGTTTGCTCCACCACACAGGGCCTTCCCATGGTAGTTTTAATACCATCTTTTAATCTTGTGTTGCTGGGGATAGATAGGGGCTTTGTCATGCTGGCACTGAGCTACGTGCACACAGAGATGATTTAAAGATCTGAGTGGTGGCTTGCACCTAAAATCTCAGCACCTGGGAGGCTGAAACAGAAGGGCTGTTTTGGGTTCCAGGCTAGCCTGGGTTTAGGGTTAGAACCTGTCTCAAAAAAGCAGACAGAGATCCCCTACTCACTTTCTCATATAACTTATTACAGTAGCAGACAGAAGCATAGGGTCAACTAAGCAAGGTGCTAGTATACACAAACCTGTTTCCTTTTGTGCAACTCCGGAGTACCATCCTTCCTTTGAAGATGAGGTGTAGAGACATCCACCATATGGTGATGAGCCAGGCATGGGGGAGCTAATGGTAGAGGGACCACTTTACTTTTACAGAGAGGGGCAAGACAGAAGAGTTGATAGTCCTGTTGGTATGGTTGGGATTTTGTTTTATTTTGTATTTTGAGGCAGTGCCACCGTGTAGCTGAGGCTGGCTTGGAACACCTGATCACCCTGACACCATCCCCTGAGTGGCAGAAATATAGGTATGCACCACCATGCCAGCTGGTTCATGCAATTTCATGGCTTGACAGTCAATTAATTCCTTCTTTTTTTTTTTTTTTTTTTTTTTTGGTTTTTCGCGACAGGGTTTCTCTGTATAGCCCTGGCTGTCCTGGAACTCACTCTGTAGACTAGGCTGGCCTTGAACTCAGAAATCCAACTGCCTCTGCCTCCCAAGTGCTGGGATTAAAGGAGCAGACACTGTAGTTCTTACAAGAGCTTAATGTGCCTTAAAAGACTCCGTAAGATGCTCACTGTGGGGCTGTACTGTGCATACAGTAGCTGTATGCACAGGTTTCTTCTCTATGAGGTTTATATAGATATGAGTAATCTTATATGTATTTATTTGTATACTGAATACATGTGCCACGGTGCATGTGGAGGTCAGAGTACAGTTTGTGGGAATCAGTCCTCATGCACCATGTGATTCCCAGGAAATGAGCTCAGGTTTGGCAGCAAGCCCTTAGCCACCCATCATGTCACTGGCCCAAGGTAAATTCCTTTACACTTTTGCTTCTGAGCCCACTTAGACCAAGATGCCACTGGGGAACCTCCCTGTATTTGACTGAACATTTGTTTCTGTCTAACTTACCTCTCTCAAGTTCCTGGTTTTGATTTGTTTTGTTTTGTTTTTTGAGACAGGTCTCTCTCTGTAGCCCTGGCTGTCCTGGAGCCCACTTTATAGACCAAGCTGGCCTCGAACTCACAGAGATCTGTCTCTGCCTCCCGAGTGCTGGGATTAAAGGCATCTGCTCCTTTCTCTGAAGTTTTAAAAGATCTTTGTGGACAGGGTCTCATGTAGTCCATACTTGATATGACAATAGACTTATGTTCCCTTGCCTTTGGATGCTGGAATTACGGGTATGAGTCACCATGCCCAGTTTATACAGTGCTAGGCATTGAACTCAGGACTTAGTACATGCTAGGTAGGCCCTCTATCAACTGAGCTACATCTCCTGCCCAAGAAAGGTTTTTTTTTTCTTTGATTTTGAGACAGAGTTTCTTTACTTAGCCTTGGCTGTGTTGGAACTCATTCTGTATACCAGGTTGGCCTGGAACTCAGAGCTGTGTCTGCCTCTACCTCCCAAGTGCTGGGATTACAGGCATACACCTTTAAGTCTGGCCTATAAAAATTCTTTTCCTTACAAGTTCTAGCACCATTTTCTGCCTTTTTTATTCTTTTTTGGGTTTTTTTTTTTTTTTTTGGTTTTTTTTTTGTTTGTTTGTTTTTTGTTTTTTTTTGTTTTTTTTTTTTTTGGTTTTTTTTTTTGAGACAGGGTTTCTCTGTATAGCCCTGGCTGTCCTGGAACTCACTTTGTAGACCAGGCTGACCTCGAACTCAGAAATCCGCCTGCCTCTGCCTCCCGAGTGCTGGGATTAAAGGCGTGCGCCACCACACCCAGCTATTCTTTTTGTGTATTACAATCTAGCTGCACTTTCCCTTCCCCCTCTCCCCCCCAGTCTATTCTGGACACCTCCCCTCCACCAGATCTGCCCTTCCTCTGCCTCCCCTTAGAACAGAGCAGGACTCCCAGGGACATCAAGCAAACACAATACAGCAGCCTACAGTATGATCACATCAAGGCCGAACTAGGCAACCCAGTAGGTAAAGGGTCCCAAGAGTATTTCTACCTTTTCAAGCCATACCAGCAGCCTCAGGGGTGTCTAATCTTTTTTTAGGGTTTCACTTACTCTTAAAGCTTTCTGTCAGTGTTACATTTGTTTGTTTGGAGACACAGTGGTTTTAGAATCATGACAATCCAACCTCCTGCGTGCTGGCATTATAGGCATAAGCTACCACAAACACCGTTTGTTTAGGTTTCAAGTATTTTATTTTATTTTATTTTATGTGTTCTGTATTTTGCCTGTGTGTATCTGTGCAGTATGTGTATGTATGCATATGGTACCCCCTGAAGTTAGTTAGTAGAGGGTGTTAGATTCCCTGGAGTTGGAGTTACAGACAATTGTGAGCTGCTAAGTGGCTGCTGGAGGTTGAACCAGGGTCATCTGCAAGAGCATCTGGTGCTCTCCACTGCTGAGCTGGCTCTCTGGGTCCTTGAGGTTTTCATTAGGACCCTGTCCTGAGCCTTGCACCAGTTCTCTGTCGATGTGGAGGACTCACAGCAATAGCGAACACAGCGATTTCACATGGTATGTCTGGATCAGAAGCTGGGAGGAGTTTTACCTGCCTTGTTCTTGTTTTTGTTCAGGGGGCTCTGTGCTTCCTAGTGATGCTTAACAGTGTAGTCAGAGTGTTGTCCCATGCTGCGTTTCTCTGGAGGGGTCAGTTCTGGAAGATTCCCTCTGTGAATGGCAAGTTGGTGCTCCATGTTGGAAGGAATCATCAGCTCATTTCCACATGGGCTTAGTCACAGGACTGAGTGTCCTCACAACGTGGTAGCTGGACTTGTTCAAAGAGAAAAATCAGAGGGCTGGAGAGATGCTTCTTCCAGTGGTTAAGAGCACTGGCTGCTTTTGCAGAGAATCCCGATTCAGTTCCCAGCACCCACATGGCAGCTCCCAACCATATGTAACTACAGTTCTGGGGGATCTGATGCCCTCTTCTGGCCTTCATAGGTACATTGCACATGTGATACACAGATGTGTGTACATGCAGGCAGAACAGTCATGCACAAAAATAGAAGAATACATGGATCAGGGGAGAGGTCAGAGCAAAGCAGAGGTTGTTGTGACCAAGCTTCCCATTCACATACAGGATCGTCTTTACAACGGTTTTGTAGGGACACGGGACAGCACTATTAAGCACAGTGGGAACTCTACTATAGAGCTGTGTACCAGAAAGGGGAGAATCATTTGGAAACAGCTAACATAGGCTATGATCCCAGCAATCAGGAGGCTGAAGCAGGGGATTGCCAGTACATGGTCAGCCTGGACTCTATACATTAAAAGATTCTATCTTAAACCATATGTGCTGGTGATTAAGCTTGGTGGTCCAGTACTTGTCTAGTAGGTGCAAGGCCCAGGGATTTGACCCACATTTATTTGGCTCTCTTCTTAGAGGCTGGCTGCTTGTCCCTTGTCAAGACCTGTCAAAAAGTTGGTCTCTGGCAAAATGTCACTGTGAGACCACTGTGAATCCTACTTTGGCAATGAGGCTATAACAGGCCATCTGGCCGGGAATGTTTTCATACAGAGAATACAATATACATGCTTTTGGTCTTTGAGTAGGTATCAAGCAAAAGTTAAAAGCAGAACAAAACATCATCAAATTGGGTGCTTACAATATCCCACAGAGCAACTGGAGTAGCCCAGTTGGTTGAGCAAGCAATGGGTGCTTGTGATACCCAGCAGGCGAAGCCCTGCAGAAGCAGTTACCTTACAGTCGGAGAGTAAGAGACTAGGCCAGAACATCTCGGCTGTCAGTGTGCATGAGTGCTCTATGCACTTCTGTGCACCAAGAGTGTGTCTGGTGCCTAGGGAGCTCAGAAAATGTCATCAGATCTCCTGGAGTCAGAGTTTCAGGTGTGGTGAGCTGCCACATGGGCGCTGGAAACTGAGCCTGGCTCCTGTGGAAAAGCAGCCCTTGCTCCTAACCACTGAGCCATCTCTCCAGCCCTGGGCAAGCATTTTAAGGCCATGAGATAAAGAGGAAGCCTCTCCTTTCTGTCACGGAGGTAGGAAGCCAGCCTGCCTTGGGACAGGGAGTTTTGGAGGCCACTTGAAATAAACATTGCAGAATCTGGAGCAAGAAAGTTCCATTTGGCTGGAGAGATGGCTCAGTGGTTAAGAGCACTGACTGCTCTTCTGGAGGTCATGAGTTCAATTCCCAGCAACATGGTGGCTCACAACCATCTGTAATAAGAAACAAATTTTTAAAAACCTATGGGCCGGAGTGAGCAGGGCTAGAGCAAGCAGAGCCGGAGCAAAAGGGGTGGGGGAGGGGGAGGGCAAGAAAGCCCCGTTTCTCCTAAAATCTGTTTAGACAGCATGTGGCAGACTACCAGGATAACATGTCACAGATTGTGACAGGGATCTGGTTCTATGACCACCAGAGGCTCCTGACAGGGCCCAGCAGTTGTCATTTAGGTAAATGGACACAAGACACAAGGGGTGACATTTGTGAGCTGTGCATTTGGGTTAATCACATCTGCTTCTGTGACAGCGGGTCCGGAGTGGTGATTGGAAAGGTTACACCGGCAAATCCATCACAGACATCATCAACATCGGCATCGGGGGCTCTGACCTGGTAAGGAGCACCTGTCTCACCCTGGGATGGGGTAAAGGCTGGGAACAGTCTCTCCCTAGAACCTTGTCCTCTCTCCCTGCAGGGACCCCTCATGGTGACTGAAGCTCTCAAGCCTTACTCGAAAGGAGGTCCCCGTGTCTGGTTTGTCTCTAACATTGATGGGACCCACATTGCGAAAACACTGGCCAGCCTGTCCCCTGAGACTTCCCTCTTTATAATCGCCTCCAAGGTATGGCACTGCGGGTAGGGAGGATGGGTGGATTGCCCTGGGCAATGGAGTGTCAGGAAGGATTCTGAGTGAGTGAATGGGGCTTTGTGGATCTGGTTAGCACGGCTGCCCTCAGATGCTTTCCATGTCTGGCAGCAAATGAGGTTGACCTAATAAGAGCCTGAGCCTGTTCACTTTGGATTCTTGTCATAGGCAGTACCCACTTTATGTGATCTTTGCCTGCATGTGTGTGTGTGTGTCTCATAAAAGCTAGGTAAGACCTCTATCACTGAACTGCATACCCAGCCCTTTATATTGAGACAGGCTCTCTCTCAGTTATTTGGCTAGCCTTGAATTCAAACTGTAGTCCATCTTGAACTTTTGATCTTCCTTCTTCAGCTGCTTAAGTACTTACAGACAGGTCCATGTCACCAGCATGTGTCTGAAACTGCCTACCCCCCCATGACCCCTAGTTGTGACAGTGTTTCTCTGTGTAGCCTTGGCTGTCTTGGAACTCAGGAGGTTTTCCTGCCTTTGCCTCCTAAGTACTGGGTGATCTATCTTTCTCGCTCTCTTTTTATTTTATGTGTATAAGTGTTCCATCTGTGTGTACACCTACATTCCAGAAAAGGGCATCAGATCCCATAACAGATGGTTGTGAGCTACCATGTGGTTGCTGGGAATTGAACTCAGGACCTCTGAAAGACCAGTCAGTGCTCTTAACCACTGAGCCATCTCTCCAGCCCCTGATAACTTCTTTCTTAACAGATACATCTGTTACCTTCTTCTCTCTCCCTCCTCAGGGTTTTGAGGCAGGGTCTTTACTAGCTGGGTGTAGTCTCCTCTCTCAGCCCCCTGAGCCCTGGGTATGCAGGCGTGTACCACTACACCTGACTTGTTTATTATGCCTCTCTGATTTCAGAGCCTTGGCTTGATAACGTAAGGGTTTATTTATTATCCTGTACACCTTGTGTACCCTAATACATGCAAAATAATAAGAAGTCCATCTGAGGTCGATAAGATGGTTCAGCAGGTAAAGGGGCTTGTCATCAAGCTGGATGACCTGGGCTTTGATCCTGGGTCCCACATAGTGGGGGAGAATTACTCCCAAAAAGTTGTTTCCTCACCTCCACCACATGTTCTGTGGCACTCTATGTGCACGCGAGTGCGCACGCGCACGCACACACACACACACCCTGAATAAATGTAATAAACTTGAAAAATAGGATTTCCATCTGCATTGTGAGATCCTGCCTAGGCTGGAGTAAAGCAAGCTCAGTGTCTGCTCAGCCCCTAACTGGGAGATGCCTAGGAGTTTCAGTGGGGTCCTTCTACGCCTAGGTGTGATGGTAGATTGCTGCTGGATGCGCTGCTGTGACATGTGCATGTGCTTGTGGGTGCCTGTAGTAGGTGTTGCTGATATGCTAGCCAGTAGCCAGTGTGCCCTCTGCTGCCCACCCTGGACTGGGCTGACCACCACACGTTCCCTTACAGACCTTCACCACCCAGGAGACCATCACCAATGCAGAAACAGCAAAGGAGTGGTTTCTCGAAGCGGCCAAGGATGTGAGTGGTTGGGGTCTCCTGGAGGTGGTGGTGGGAAGAGAGCTTTCAGAGCTTTGACATTAGCAGAACCTGCTCTAAATGTCTAAGAAGCCTTTCTTTCTTTATTCACTTTTAATAGTTTCCATGTTGTGACTGAGGATCCTTTCTTTAAGTCCCTTGGCCTTTGGAATCCTCTTTGCTCCCAGCAACCACACCCATTTACACTGGGATTCATTTTACTCCTTGGCCCTGTGTGCCTTTGAGGGGGGATGGGCAGGCTTGTCTGTGGCCCTTATACAACTTTTTTTTTTCCTGGTTTGTGGTAGAGCAGGGTCTTGCTATGTAGTCTAGGCAGGTCTTGGACTCATGGCAATGCTCCAGCTCCAGTCTACTGAGTGTTAGGATTATAGTCTTCCTGCCCTCTCGACCTTGACCTTTTGTGGGTTCCTCTAACAGCCTCAGGGCCCAAGAGAGAGAATAGTTAGTCCTGTGTAGAATCTGGTTTTCTCCAGTGATGGGGCATCCCCACCCTTAGTGGCTCCTCTGGGATGGGTTTGGTATAATTTGCTTCTGTCTCTTGTAGCCATCTGCAGTTGCAAAGCACTTTGTCGCCCTGTCTACGAACACGGTAAGTCTAGTCCTGCATGCCCTCATGGGAAAGCCCGGGCCATGGGAAAACCTCAGTCTCTCAGAATCCACCAAGCTCAGTGGTCTGGTTCAGGGTGGCATCATGGCTGGGGCTCTAGCTTAGAAGGCTCAGTGAGAGCCGATTGGCCTTTCCTGCCGACTCCATTCAGTCTCTAATCCTGAGGAAGGACTGGCAGTCAGTGGGATAATGTCCCCACCCATCTCCCAGGCCAGACTGATGCATGACACCCCCCATAACCCCACCACCACCACCACCCCAGCCTCCGGCACCCTGCCCACATAGGATGCGCAGAAATCTTGTTCCTCTCTAAAGCTTTTAGGCCTGGGAAATGAATGTGCTTAGTTATTGTTATTGTTTTGTTTTGGAGATTTTTTTTCTATACAGCTCTGGCTGTCCTGGAACTTCTCTGTAGACTATGCTGTCCTTAAACTCACAGAAATCCACCTGCCTCTGCCTCTGACTGCTGGGAATAAAGGCCTACACCACCACCATTCACTTTTTTTTTTTTTTTTTTTTTTNAGTGCTGGGATTAAAGGCGTGCGCTACCACCACCAGGCCACTTTTTTTTTTTTTTTTTAAGATTTATTTATTTGAATGTTTGCACGTTTGTGTAGCACACGCATGCCCAGTGCCCACAGAGATCAGAAGAAAGCATTGGATCCTCTGGGGCTGGAGGTAGGGATGGTTGTAAACCACCCTACTGGGAATTGAATCTGGGTCCTCTCTAAGAACAAGTGCTCTTAACCACCAAACCAGCTTTCCAGTCCTCGGTGTAACTTCTTTTGAATTAATTGTTTATGATTTTGCAGGTGTGTGTCCATGATATCTGTGGGCACACACTCCAGTGGAGGTCAGAGACAACTTGATGGTTCTCTTCTGCTTCTGTTATGTGGGTTCCTGGGATCAAATTCTAATCTCTAGACTTCTACAGTAAGTGCCTTTACTGTGAGCCATCTACCTAGCCCTAGATAAGAGCTTTTTTGATGGACTGACTGTACTGTATAGCTCTGGCTATCTTGGATGGCCTCAAATTTACAGAGATCCACCCACATTTGCCTCCTGAGTGCTGGGATTAAGACATTTGCTACATTGCCTACCACGACTTTTTTCTTTCCTTTTTTTCTTTTTTCTTTTCAGGGTCTTTCTTTCTTTCTTTCTTTTTTTTTTTTTTTTTTTTTTTTTTTTTTTTTTTTTTTTTTTTTTTTTTTTTTTTTTTTTTTTTTTTTTTTTTTTTTTTTTTGGCTTTTTCGAGACAAGGTTTCTCTGTGTAGCCCTGGCTGTCCTGGAACTCACTTTGTTGACCAGGCTGGCCTCGAACTCAGAAATCCACCTGCCTCTGCCTCCCAAGTGCTAGGATTAAAGGCATGTGCCACCACTGCTCAGCAACTTTTTTCTTGTAATTATTTTTATTTTATGGGGTCAGGTAGGTAGGTGTGGGCGTGCATGAGTACAGATGCCCTCAGAGGCCAGAAGAGGGCATAGGATCCCCTGGAACTGAAGTTACTGTTGGTTATGAGCTGCCTGGTGTCTGTGCAAGGAGCTCAACTCAGGTCTAATGCAAGAGCAGGGAATGAATGCTCTTTCCTGCTGTGCCGTCCCTCCACACTCCCAGATGTCCACTAGAAGGACTGTGTGAGGTCAGGATAATGGGATTAGCGCCCATCATGTCTGCCATCTCACAGTTGGCCTGGCCTTGAGCCTGTGTGAGGTGGGCGACGCTCAGCGAGGAGGCTCAGTGAGTCAGAGTGAGGGCTACTCTTGGAACCACAATCCCTTTGGACTGGAGCACAGCGTGGCAGTGCTGTGCAACGCATAGCTGGGAACGATGAACTCACCTCAGTCCTTCCGACCACATCCCCTCCTTCCCACTTCAACCTCCAAAAGGGTGGGGTCCTGCCAGATATCTTGAGCTGCTAATCTGCTCCTTGTCTGCCTTCTGCCAGCAGAGCTCATGCTCTCGGTGGACATCTCCAGTGAGGATAGATATAGGGCTTCTGGCTTAGCCTGCCCATGGCCTAGACCCTGAGAACAAGGCTGTCTCCTTAGGGATCTCTCAGGTGGCCTCATCTTCAGAAGGGAGGCTAGGCAGTGGTCCAGGCTCGGTTGCCTGACCCAGGGAATGGCCTCTGGGTTTGAGTGCCAGATGTTGAGGACAGGGTATGGGGGCTGGTCTACATCTCTGGTTCTTACACACCAGGAGGAGTTTCTGTAGGCTCAGGACCCCTGGTGTGTCGGAGGGGAGTTGGCTTGGTGGGCAGTTCTGAATGAGCAACCTTGGGTGTTACCCCTCGGCTCAGCCTGCTCCCTGGGGTTGGAAGGAAGGTGAAGGGTCCCTGGAGCTTGTCATTCCTCCCCGCCTGCAGGTCCTCTTCCTGTCTCTCTAACAGATATCCCCTCACCTCTCTTCCTTTGTCTATTCCAGGCCAAAGTGAAAGAGTTTGGAATTGACCCTCAAAACATGTTCGAGTTCTGGGATGTAAGTACGGGCACCTTGTGCTGTGTGCTTGGTGTGTCCTTTGCCGAGTCTTGGCCGCTGAGCCAACAGGTCAGGTCAGCATTTATTGAGCGCTTGCTGCATGTTCGTCTCCCTTTGGGAAAAGCAGAGAGGCCCTTAGGGAGGCTTGGTCTGTGGGCAAGTTCCTAATTTACAAGGAGAAGCGATACTTCCCTGGGTGCCTTCCAGCTGCGCCCACTGTGAGGTAACCAGAGCCACCGCTGCCCTCTCGATTAGCCGAGGTGAGTTATTCTCAGTCGTGACCTTTCTCCAGGCTGCAGCCACGCTCTATAAAGGCCAAAGGGCAGGGTAAGGCAGGCCCTGGGCCTGGTAGGCTGCAGGAACAGCTGGAGTGGGGCAGGGAAGAGGCAGTAGACCTGGAGGCTGGGCAGCTTGCACAGCAAGCCCCACTTCAGATGGTGCAGGTCACGCTGTAGGCGACATTCCTGAGGGACTTGAGCCAGACTTGCTGCTGGCCTGAGCCCTGTAGCCCTGTGAGGAAGGGCTGTGAGGATTTAGAGTGCAGAGCTACTGTGTGGTTGTGGTGAGTGTCCTGAGAGTGTAGTGGCTATGGTGGGCAGAGGCATGTTCTCTTATACATTCTCTTATACATCTGGGGTACACTCAAGGAGGGGCATTTTCCCACCAGCCTTTGGACTGGAGACTCTTTTCCTGTTGGCATCATCAGCCAATGGGTAACCTTGCTTTGAAAGTTCTAAAAACCCCCTTTCTTTAAATTAGAGAGAGAGAGAGAGAGAGAGAGAGAGAGAAATAAATAATAGTTTTCTTTCAGTGCCTAGGGTCTGTACACACTAAACAAGCACTTGACCGCTGAGCTGCTCCCTGCCCCCTTTTAAAGGAGTTTTGAGACAAGGGTCTCTGTGTAGTTCAAGCTAACGTATAGCTCACAAGGTAGCTCAGGCTGGTCTTGAACTTGTGATCCTCTGATACAGGCATGCACCGCCACAGTGGGTCTAATCTGTGGGAGAGAATGCTGCCCCACTGTTCTATGCCATCTGTTTGCTGTGTCTCAGTTAACTCCCTGGTAGATGGACCAGTTGCTGCTGTCCTTGGCACATGTCCTGTGGCTTAGATGAGGAACCTCTGTTGGGAAACTGTGGTTTCTAACAAATGTTTCCTGCCCAGTAAAGCAGGAAGGGTCTTTTCCTTTCCTCCCTAGGCGTTGGCATCTGAGCAAACGGTGGGAGGGGAGGAGCAGGTACCCCCTGCTAGCCTGGGAGCCCAACATAATGGTATGTCCATTGTGACTGCCAAGTGTACAGAAAACGGATGCGATGTGACAGAAACTTGTGTCTTGCAGGCAGGGTCAGAGAGTGATGTTTAGGTGCAGAGAACAGGAAGGCAGGGCTGGCAGTGGAGGGTCAGGCCACACTGAACCACGAGTGAGAAGGGGTGTGGATGGGCGCTGCTCAATGGAGGTGATGATGTGTGGAGCCCAGGGGCA
The DNA here is from genome assembly GCA_902729485.2 of Mus minutoides. NCBI lineage: Eukaryota > Metazoa > Chordata > Mammalia > Rodentia > Muridae > Mus > Mus minutoides. The sequence goes on along the minus strand of LR749490.1, from coordinate 52,919 downwards.
GGGCTGGGCTTCTGCAGTTAGTCTCTTGGGTGAGACAGACAGCAGGCAGAGGAGTGCAGCACAGCCTGAAGGGCCAGTCCTCAAGGACAGTTCAGTAAGGTCTATGTAAGTGTTGCAGTCTGACTTGACATGGTCTAGTGTGTCTGGCTTCTAGACCCAGCACAGGTGTGCTTCTGAGCTTAGAGTCTCTCAGGGCCAGAACTGATTTTGGCATCTGAGACTCACACTCGCAAGTTATCTTTCCTCGGATGATGGAGTCTCTGGTGTGTGTGTGTGTGTGTGTGTGTGTGTGTGTGTGTGTGTGTGTGTGTGTGTTAATGGCAGAAGTCACAGGAGCTAGAATTGGGTCTGAGGATAGGTATTGATGGGATTAGGAGAGTCCAGCTATGACATTAGCTAGATATGCATCTCTGTAATCTCAGGAGCTTGAGACAAGAGGATCACAAGTTCAAGGCCAGCCTGGGCCATCTAGTGGGTTCTGGGCCAATCACAGCTATGTAGTAAGATCTTATTTTTAAACAACAAAAAAATGAATAGTTCTAGCAGTTGAGGTCTGAAGTCCATGTGGAGGTGCATGGCCCGGCCACTTAGGAAGAGGCTGGTGGTCTCAAATGTGCCCATATTGGGGTCTCTGGTAGCTTCTGCAGAGGGAGGATTGGCTAGTAGTGAGCTGATTGCTCAGATGAGGTGACCCCAGGCCTCAGCGTCTTTGCCAGATCTTCCAAGGTATCACAGGCTGTTCTCTGTCATCAGGTGTGTCAGGGGTGGGGTTGTGAGGAGGGCAGGAGTAGGTAGGTTATTAAAAGGCGAGGCCTGGGGCAGGTGGATAGGTCAAACACAGGCAGGGACACTTGAGAAACTATGTCATTAGGGTGCAGTTCGAGAGGTTCATGAAACATAAAGGTCGGGAGACCATGGCCTTCAGAGAGACCATGATGATAGCTAAGGCCTGAGTCACACTCCGGAAGCAGGAAACTTGAGATTTGGCAACTAGCATTTGTTCAGGCATGTGGTGAGGTCTGCCCTGGTGTGGTGTCATGGCTGAGGTCTCAGGAGCTGGGATCAGACAAAAGTAAGTGGCTGGGTTTCCCCTGGAACCAGAGGAGCCAGGCTAGGCACGTGTAAGTAGAACATGGCACGCAGACAGTGCAGGGGTGGGAGATAGAGCTCCCTGGCCTGGTCAGCCCCCAGCATCACAGGAAATGCAAGGGGGGGCAAGTGGATTTGAGTCTCACAGACAGGGACTGAAGTGCCACGATTGAAATCGGGCCAAAAGTGAGTGGTCAAGCGACTCCTGAACAGTTCTGGTAGTGCACAAGTAGTTGACTTGGGGCTCTCAGACCTGGCGGGAGTCAAGGGATGGAGAGCGGCATCCATCCAGAAAGCAATGAAGCCAGGTTCTTACAGGTGTGTGCAGTATAGCTGGCCTCCTAGGTAAGGCACAGAAGAGGCTGCTGAGGTCAGACCCAGCCTCGAACCCTAAGCCTGTTGGACTTGGCTAAGCACAGTGAGAGTTTATCAGGTAAAACCTCTCTCAGATCAGTCTGGCCGAGCAAAGAAGGCAGAACCAGTCTGTCAGGTGAGGCCTCAGAGACAGAGTTGGTCTTTGAGGTGCCGTGTGAGGGAATGAAGGTGAGTGGAGCAAACATCTGAGAGAGCTAGGGGCTTGAGGTGTGGCATGAGTGGGCGTCTCTGGGTCTTCCAGGTATGGTCATGTCCAGTGTGTGAAACTTCACCTGGTAAAGTTGAAGTGTGACCAGGCATGGGAACTTGGAGGTCAGTTTCTTGGGTAAGGCTTGTGGACCTTTGCCTGGCATGAGGTTGGATTTTATTTATTTATTTATTTATTTATTTATTTATTTATTTATTTATTTATTGGCTATGTCAATCTGGAGTGAGATTAGCAGGTGAGAATCCATGGAGGCCCGAATTCACAAAACTGCCTGTACTGGTGAGACATGAAGTCATGGTCAAGCCCGGGGAAGAAAGTGCATTAGGTCAGCTAGGAAGAACTGGCCTGTCGAATGGACGGAGTGTGCGCATTCAGGGTCAGGTAGACGGGAAGAACTGAAAGCCCGGGATCACATACAGATTAAGCAGAGCCAGCCATCTGGTGTGTGGTCTGAGGCCTGTTTTTCTGGCCTTCTGGGTATGGTCTGAAGAGCCATGGTCAACCTCGTGCTCAATAGCTCTGGCGTGCAGAGGAGCAGAGTGTATCAGTAGGCAGAGCTGTGCTCCCAGAACTCAATCTGTAGACCAGGCTGGCTTTGAACTCAGAGATCCGCCTGCCTCTGCATCCTCCCAAGTGCTGCAATTACAGGTGTGTGGTACCACACCCAGCCTGTAGGGTACAGGTTTGAACTGTGAGGATGAGAGGTGAGTGCCTGTAGGTAGCACTGGCTTATCAGATGTGCTCTGGAGGGCCAGGTCAGTGGCTGACAGCTGATCTGCCAGGTGTAGACCACTGAGGCCTGAGGAGTTGAACACAGGTAGGTGATGGATTCAGTCAAAGGTAGGAGTTACACCTAGGTCTTGGTGGCCGTGGAGCCTGAAGAAGTGTGGTCAAAGTCAAGGTGGTTTGAGAAGCCAGGGCCATGCTGAGGTAACGTCACCTGCCAGGTATGCTCTGGAGAGGCAGACTCAAAGACTGGTAGGTGGAGCTGGCCAGATGTGGTCTGAGGACTCAAGGGTCCAGTACAGATGGGTGGACCTGGCCTTCCAGATGTGGATTGAGCTAAGACCAAACATAAGGCAGACAGAGCTGGCCTGAGAGGTGAGGGCAGGAGAGCCAAGGTCAACCTAAGAGGAAGGACATTTGTCCCACTAAGTGCAAGGTCAGAAGGCGCCATCGTGGAGCCCAGGGGGGCAGGCTGGCCCAGCATGGCCTGTGTGAGTAGTCATAGCTGTTCTGACAGATGGAGTCTTGGGCAGCCATCCTAGGGATGCACATGGTACAATATGATCATGCATGTCACACCTAATGAGGCTTGTGAGATGGTTGCTGTAGCAGAGCTCTTCTTAAACCTGGATCCTTAAAGATGTATCTGCAGTTCATTATTTTCCAGAGGCACCTTGGGCCACTTTTCCTCATTCTTTGAGTTCCTCCTGTGTGAACTTCCTGTGTTAGCTCTCTTCAACCCTCAGTCCAGGATGTCATCATCTCAGGGTAACCTCAGGGTCCTTGGGATTCTCTCTTCATTTGTGCCTGGCTCTCAGACTGCAGTTCTCCAGCCTGGTCTCTCAGCTTCGTCCTTGTCACCCTCCTTCACATTACACACTGCTGTGCTTCCTCGAAGCCTGTCACCTCAGGCCCCCAGAAGATACATCCAAACAGCTAGCCGATATGTGGTCCAGCACCTCTCCTTTACAGCTACAGCTAGTGGCATCCTAGTCCCGTGTCAGCCTGAGAGACTTGAGAAAGAAAGTTGCTCCTGTTGTTTCCTGTGAGTTTTCAGTCTCTGTTGTAAAATGTTACTCCTGCCACAGGACTCTTGTATATGCCACTCTGGAGTGCTTCTCTGGGTGACAGTGTTTATTCAGATCCAGGGTAGGAGGCTCTGGGTCTGTCAGAGGCTGAGGAGACAGAATGGGTTCAGGTCTGAGGCTCTGAGTCTGTCAGTATATGAGGCGACTTGGTAGGTAAAGTATTAGTCTCTGTGTCTAATCTGGACCAACGAGGCAGAGTGGTCACAGATCTGGGTGTGTCAATGACCAAGAAGACATGGTAGGTACAGGCCTGGGGTTCTGGATCTGTCGGTTTATGAGGAGACAGGGTAGGTAGAGGTATGAGCTCTGGTCTGTCAGTTTCTGAGGAGATGGTAAGTACAGATGTGAGGTTTTGGGTCTGTCAGTGACCAAAGAGGCAGGGTAAGTCTGAGAGTGAGGTTCTGGGTCTGTCAGTGTCTGAGGAGACAGGGGAGACACAGGTATGAGGCTCTGGTCTGTCTGTATCTGAGGGGGTAGGTCCTCGGTCTCTCAGTGTTTCAAAGGTAAGTTTAATTGAGGTCTAAGTGCTTGGTCTGCCAGTATCTGAGGAGATGAGGCATGGCACAGGTATGAGGTACAAGATTTACCATCGGTGTCTGAGGCAATAAGGTAGGCACAGGTATGAAGCTCTTAAGTTGTATCTGAGGTATGTGTCGTGCACAGGTAGGAGGGCTTGCTCTGCCTTCATCTGAGGAGATGGGATTGTGAACAGGTATGAAGCTCTTAGGTTGTGTCTGAGGTATGTGTCGTGCACAGGTAGGAGAGCTTGCTCTGCCTTCATCTGAGGAGATGGGATTGTGAACAGGTATGAAGCCCTTAGGTTGTATCTGAGGTATGTGTCGTGCACAGGTAGGAGGGCTTGCTCTGCCTTCATCTGAGGAGATGGGATTGTGAACAGGTATGAAGGTCGGCATCTGAGGAGAAAGGTGTAGCACAGATCGGGGGGCTCTTTTTGTCAGCACTGAGGAAGTAGGAACTACCCCAGGTGGTGCTGAGGCAGCTGAAGCACAGGTATGAAGCCCTGGCTCTGTCAACACTTGAGAAGGCAAAGCTGTCTGTCTGCCAGTGCTGAGGAGACAGGAGCTGACGGATGACAGAGGTTTGAGGCCTTGGTCTGCCAGGAAGAAAAGGCCGACCACGGTAACATCTCTACTCTATGGCTATGGCTTTGATCAGTCCCATGTGGAGGGTCACTGGCACTGGGCTGCCGACTTCCTAGGATGAGTTGGGTTGCTTCAAGCCCTACAAGTCGTACCCGTGGAAGAGTGGCTTTCCAGGGACAGGCGTGGCAGGAGGGGGCGGGGGTAGGGTGTGCCTGCCCTCCTTCAATGTCCTTTCCTTCTCTCCTAGTGGGTAGGTGGCCGCTATTCGCTGTGGTCAGCCATTGGACTTTCCATTGCTCTGCATGTAGGTGAGTGTTCTTGAGTCTCCTGCAGGAGGCAGTATTGCAGCGTGAGGTTGATGTCGTGTCTATGAATACCTTACCCACAGGCTCCCTGCTGCTCTGCTTCTGCCTACAAACATTTACCTTTTAGCACTGGGAGAGAGAACCATAGGGTTGATATCATGCTCAGGGCCAGCTCTGAAGAGAGAGGCTTTCCATGGGGCCCCTCCTTCTCCTGGGTCCCACTTTTCCTGGTTCCAGAAGAAATTAACCAACTTCCGGGAAGACACAGAAGTGGCACTTTTTTTTTTTTTTTTTTTTTTTTTGCTGGTGAGGGGCACCTCTGCTGACACTGACGCTGCTTTTGTGTCCCAGGTTTTGACCACTTCGAGCAGCTGCTGTCCGGGGCTCACTGGATGGTGAGTGCTGTGTGGCCTGAGACATGTATGGGTCCCGCCCTGCCCTCCCTTTCCCTGCCAGCTGCTCAGTCCCCACTCGCTCACCTTGCTATCCTTTCAGGACCAGCACTTCCTCAAGACACCCCTGGAGCAGAATGCCCCCGTCCTGCTGGCTCTACTGGGCATCTGGTATATCAACTGCTACGGCTGTGAGACCCACGCCTTGCTGCCCTATGACCAGTACATGCACCGCTTTGCTGCCTATTTCCAGCAGGTACCGGCTGCCGGGCTGTGCTTTGGGAGGTCTAGTGGCAGGTCCAGTGCCCGGTCTTGCGCTGCTTGGGTGTGGCCGTAGTTCATCCCTGCGGCTGGGCTCCTGGCACATCTCGGGAACCAAGTCCTACTCCATCCATGCTCAGCTGGATTTCACCTCTGTGAAAGGTGTCCTGTGTTGTGTGTCTTTCTCTTTGGCTCTCTCTTGTCATTGCTGTTCTTGGGTGGCGATGTGAGCTGGGACTTATACTGTGGCCCAGGTATGCTTCGGTCACCAGGATGGACACGTTCGGTGACCAGAGAGTTTACAGCTATACCTTTCCCTATTTGTAAGCACGTGCAACCTTTGGGGCCCCTGGCCCTGTGTCCAGCCCTATTGTTCTGTCTAGGCACACCTACCTGCTCAGTCTCCCCTCTCCTTTTCCTTGAATGTGTATTTGTATGTGTCTATGTGAGTGAATGCCACACGGGTGCCAGGTGCCCGTGAAGCCAGAAGAGCTCGATGGAACCTTAGAAGAACTGGAGCTCCAGGTGGCTGTGAGCTGCCTGATGTATGTGCCAGGAGTTGAAATTGGGTCCTTTGGAAGAACAGGAAACATTTTTTATCTCCTGTAAATATGTGACTTACTCGTAATTGTATCTGAGGCTGACTGCCTCCATCTGCTAGTCCTGAAAGCTTCTAGCCTCTGTACAGTCTTAACTAGGCCTAGAATGTTTCCAGCCTCTGAGACTTACTATTGAAAAAGCTCACCCCTTTCTAGTGCTTTCTCAGCTCTGGCTGGCTGATTCAACTCAGCTGTTGTGGCTCAAACTCCTCTCACAGCTGAGTGTTTTGATCCAGCTTCTCTCAGTTCTTATTGAATGGCTCTGGTTGGCCTCATGCTAGCTCTAGCAGTCTGTTCTAAGAAGTCTTCTGGCTTCTTCTAGTTCTCTGGCTTGTTCTGTCTTTCTAACCTGTGTCTGTAAAACTCTCCCATTAAAACAACAGCCTTGGGGCTGGTGAGATGGCTCAGCGGGTTAAGAGCACCCGACTGCTCTTCCGAAGGTGATAAGTTCAAATCCCAGCATCCACATGGTGGCTCACAACCATCCGTAACGAGATCTGGTGCCCTCTTCTGGAGTGTCTGAAGACAGCTACAGTGTACTTACATATAATAAATAAAATAAATCTTAAAAAAAAAAAAAAGACTTCAGATGAAGCTACTAAGTGTTTGCCTCCTCGTGTCAGTCTATCCTTAAAAAAAAAAAAAAAAAAAGCCGGGCGTGGTGGCGCACGCCTTTGATCCCAGCACTCGGGAGGCAGAGGCAGGCGGATTTCTGAGTTCGAGGCCAGCCTGGTCTACAGAGTGAGTTCCAGGACAGCCAGGGCTATACAGAGAAACCCTGTCTCAAAAAACCAAAAAAAAACAAAAAAAACCAGCCTTTTTTTTCTGCACTGCCCCCAAGTAGCTTTCCTTCCTCTCTCCTCTCAGGAGAGTTGAGCGTATCCTACTCTGTCAAATCTTTCTCTGCTTGGTCACGTTGTCTGCCACTCAATTAGACATCACTTTCAAACATGTTCTACAAACTAAATTTACCTTTATTGTTTGGGATTAAAGGTGTGTGCCAAGGGCTAAGCCACACCACAACTAGAAACGTGTTTTTTCAGTGTAGTTCGCAATCTTGGGGTTCACAGTATGATCATATATCCTGCAACAATCTTCCAAGCATCTTCATAGTTGTGCTAAGAGTGATTAAGGTTTTTTTTTTTAGATTAATTTATTATATGTAAGTACACTGTAGTTGTCTTCTGACACTCCAGAAGAGGGCGTCAGATCTCATTACCGATGGTTGTGAGCCACCATGTGGTTGCTGGGCTTTGAACTCAGGACCTTCAGAAGAGCAGTCAGTGCTCTTAACTGCTGAGCCATCTCTCCAGCCCCGAGTGATTAAGTTTTGACTTATCAATTTGCATGGTTTTGAAAGATCTGGGTCAAGAGAGCAGTAGGCCGTTTTCCTAGGTTACTTTAGGCCACCTATACGAAGAATAAATAAGAGATCCTCCTCCTGCCTCTAGACCCATTGTCTACTGTCTTTAGCAAAAAGCTCGGGAGCCTGAGAACCCACATTTATAGGATTCCCCACATGAAACTGATTCAGGCACCCCAGGAAGGATCCTGGCTGTTTGTGACAAGCAAATCTTACGGGTAGAGGATTGAGTTTTTGTCCTCATTCCAGGGTGACATGGAGTCCAACGGAAAGTACATCACCAAGTCTGGGGCCCGAGTGGACCACCAGACAGGCCCCATCGTGTGGGGGGAGCCAGGGACCAACGGTCAACATGCATTCTACCAGCTCATCCACCAAGGTAGGTCCCGTCTGCCCTGGGCAAGTGGGCGTGATGCCTGGTAAGCTGAGGATGGGACAGCAGGGACCTCCTGCTTAGGGTAGTGGCTTCTATAGGCTGCTTAGGTAGCTTCCATGGACTTAGGGTTGTATGGCTGACTACTGTCCCCTTGCCCTTAACAGGCACCAAGATGATACCCTGTGATTTCCTCATCCCTGTCCAGACCCAGCACCCCATACGGAAAGGTCTGCATCACAAGGTAAAAAGCCTGTCTGCATTGTTGTGCTTTTCAGGATGATGGGGCAGCCCTCCTGCAGCTGCCCGGCACAGCAGTTAGATTATTTCTCTCACTGCCGCAGCAGATGACCACAAGTTTACTGCCTTGAAACACAGTCTATTATCTCAGTTCCCAAAGTGAGAAGCCTAGCTGGCCTCCTGTCTCATGAAAGTCATGGACCAAACTCAAGGTGTTGGCCTAAATTAGTTCCAACTCTGCTACTGTGAGAAAAGACCCTAAGCAAGAGCAGCGCTGGGGTTTACAGGTCTTGCCCTGGGGGAAGCCAGGGCAAGAACTTTTAAGTGGAGACCATGGGTGAATGCTGCTCGCTGGCTTGTTTACTTGAATACATCTGCACCTCCTGCCTAGGGATGGTGCTGCCCACCGTGGGCTGGGCCTTCCTGTATCAATTAACAATCATGACAATTCCTCACAGGCCAATCTGAACTTGGCAGACTCAGTTGAAACTCCCATTTCAGATCACTTTTGGCAAGTCAATTCGACAAGTTGAAACCTAGACTACAGCCAGACTCTTGGAAAATACATGCTCATTCGGGTTTTTGGCAGAATTTTCTTCTCTGAGGACCAACATTCTGGTTCCTTTCTGGTGGCTGAGTGTCCTTTTGTCTTTTGTTTTGCAACAGGGTCACACAATGCAACTCAGGCTGGCCCTGAACTTGGTAATCTTCCCTCGGTCTTGTGAGTGTAAGGATTGGAAGGCGTGTACCTGCCATACTGTGATACAACACTGTTGACTTGATTCAACTAGAAAAGGGGGTCAATGCTGCTCCCTCTTAAAGTCTTGAAAGACAGCCATTAGCAGGACCCCTTATCGCGTATCAGAATATTCATATTTTGCTAGGCAGCTTGGCGAGGTGGCAGACACTTGTGATCACAGGTATTCGGGAGGCCGAGAAGGAGGATCTGCCAGTTGAGGGCAGCCTGAGTAACTGAGCAAAGACCTGTCTCAAATTTTAAGAAAGAATAATGTTGTTGCCTATCAGAGGGCACTCAGGTTCTGCTCCCTAAAAGAAAAATGAGTAGTTAGTACTGTCACCCTCCTATGTCATCCCATGTGACCTCCTTCCCCTCTCCAGTTGAGCTATCCAGTGAGTGGTCCATGCTGGGACTCATACCACTTGAGATGGACTGGACAGTCTCTGTTGGTGCTTGCTACTGTAACTGTATGTCTCTCTTGTCAGATCCTCCTGGCTAACTTCTTGGCCCAGACTGAGGCCCTGATGAAGGGCAAGTTGCCTGAAGAGGCCAGGAAGGAGCTCCAGGCTGCTGGAAAGAGCCCAGAAGACTTGGAGAAACTCTTGCCACACAAGGTCAGCTTTGCTCCTGAACTTCAGCCCTAGGATGACATGCGGGGCCTAGAGGGATGACATTGAAGGAGCTCATGATTGTTTGTCCTACACAGTCGGAGGGTCTGTTCCCCCAGAGTAAATGTCCCATGCTCTGGGGTGGAGCACCTTCCTCTTCAAAAGCTTGGGGACCAGAATTAGCCTGGGGACTTTTTCACCTGCCCAGTATATTTTGGCAATCTTCTTTCTTATCCTCCAACTCCTCCCAGATCCACCTACTCTCCCAACTTTATATTCTTTGTATAAATAGGTAGGTAGGTAGGTAGGTAGGTAGGAAGGAAGGAAGGAAGGAAGGAAGGAAGGAAGGAAGGAAGGAAATAGATTAGATTAACAGATAGTGTTTTAGTTAGGGTTTTACTGCTATGAGCAGACGCCATGACCCAGTTTCAGAGGTTCAGTCCATCATCATCATCTTCAAGGCAGGCAATATCTAGGTACCATGGTGTAGAAGGAGATAAAGGTTCTGTGTCTTGTTCTGAAAGCAAACAGAAGACTGACTCCCAGGCAGCTAAACAAGAATCTTAAAGCTGATGCCCACAGTGACACACCTACTCCAACAAGGCCACACCTCCTAATAGTGCCACTCCCTAGACCAAGCATATATAAACAACCACAGATAGATAGATAGATAGATAGATAGATAGATAGATAGATAGATAGATAGATAGATAGATAGATAAAACAAAAGGCATAAGAAGTTAATGAATTACAGCAACATCATAAAAACATGGAGTCTGTTTTCTGTTGGTCTGCTCTTCCTTGGTGTGCCTCTGGTCCTGGAATATGGTTCATAGACCTAGTGTCACTGATTGGAAGAAAACTCATTTTCCCTTTCCTGGCAGCTAGCTTAGAGGTGGGACTTCGTGTCTGCTTTTCCTCCTCTGTGGCGGGATTTGGTCTGTAAGGGTCTAAGTGCATTGGCCCTGTTGGGTCTGGAAGACAATGTCTCCTTAGAGCCATCTACCACCTTTGCCCTTAGAATCTTTCCAACTCCTCTTCTGTAGAGACCCCTGAACCTTGAGGAGAGGGATGTATATAGACACCCCATTTAGGGCTAAGTGCTCCGGAGCCTGTCACTGAGGACACTTGTTGTTTCCTGCAGGTCTTTGAAGGAAACCGCCCGACCAACTCTATTGTGTTTACCAAGCTAACACCCTTCATTCTGGGGGCCTTGATTGGTGAGTGGGGAGAGGAAGGATGGGCAGGCTGGCTTGGGGTCACTTGGATAGGGAAGGGAAGGGAGGGGAGGGGAGGGGAGGGGAGAGACCCTAACGGGCACCATCTGTTGTTTCCTCTGCAGCCATGTATGAGCACAAGATCTTTGTTCAGGGCATCATGTGGGACATCAACAGCTTCGACCAGTGGGGGTGAGTTTCAGAGGATCTGTTGTGCTTTCGGGTTGTCTCTAGAATGTGGCTGGCTCATCCTCCTCTTCCACCCTTCCCCCACAGAGTGGAGCTGGGGAAGCAGCTGGCCAAGAAAATTGAGCCAGAGCTGGAGGGCAGCTCTGCTGTGACCTCCCATGACTCCTCTACTAACGGACTGATCGGCTTCATCAAGCAGCAGCGGGACACCAAGATAGAATAACTCCAGCCAAGGCCCTACTGACTGGTCCTCCGTGTCCCTTCTCTCCATATGCACTGCATGGTCCTGCCCCTCCCTGCCCAGAGCACACCACTGGTAGTTGGCCTGGACTACAAGGCTATTGGGAGAAGCTGGTCTGGAACTGCTGTCCACCCACTACGCACCCTCCCTGTTGAAGCAGACGGAAAGGCTTTGACGTGTCACATTGTTCTGACCCGTATTTCACATCCCAGCTAGAATAAAGACACCTAGAGGAGGCACGGGCTCAGCCTCTTCAGTTTACTGGGTCGGGACTTTATGTGTTAGTTGTGGGGGACCCTGCTCATGCCTTGGTTGGCTCTTAACTCGGTGGTGGGCTGGTCCACAGTCTCCGACAGTTGATCGTTACGAGGGGACAGCTGGGTGATAGGGGCACATGTTTTTAATCCCAGCACTGGGGAGGCAGAGGCAGGCCTATCTGAATTCAAGGCCAGCCTGGTCCACAGAGTGAGTTCCAGGATAGCTCGGGCTACAAAGAGAAACCCTGTCTACAAAAAAGGGATTGGGTAGGGTGGGGTCAGGGATCTGCAGCTAGGTGGGCAACTTGCTCTTAAGTCACGTGTTCACCTCCTTCCCTTCCTCACCTTGGTGATGTGGAAAGTAATTCTGCTTCACTAGGTAGGTTTTTGGTTGGTTGGTTGGTTTTGTTTTGTTTTTGCTTCGGTTTGTTTTTGGTATCAAAACCTAGGGATGGGGCTGTAGAGATGACTCAGTGATTAAGAGCACTGACTGCCCTTCCAGAGGTCCTGAGTTCAATTCCCAGCAACCACATGGTGACTCACAACCATCTGTAATGGGATCTGATGCCCTCTACTGGTGTGTCTGAAGACAGCTACAGTGTGTTCATACACATAAAATAAATTAAGTCTTAAAAACAAAGAAAGAGCCCAGGAATGAGCTTGCTTAAACCCTTCAAAAGACAATTTTAGCAGGGTGTCATTACTGTCACACTCATATCCTGGCTATCAGTGAGTCCTTGTGAGACTGAGTGACAGTCTCATCATTCTACTTTCCACCATGTTAATTAGGCCCATGAGATGACCAGTCAATAAAAAGAGTTGGTACATATATTAGAGTTTTATTACTGTGAAGAGACACCATGACCACAGCAGCCTTGTAAAGGACAATGTTTCATTGTGGCTGGCTTACAGGCCAGAGGTTTAGTCCATTATTTTTTTTTCCCCTTGTTCAGGTCAACCCCGCTCACTCCAGCCAGCTTGGTCTCTCCGGTCCAAGGATTCCTTTATTATTATTCTTCATAAGTACGCTGTAGCTGACTTCAGACGCACCAGGGGAGGGCGTCAGGGCGTCAGATCTCGTTACGGGTGGTCGTAAGCCACCATGTGGTTGCAAGCCACCATGTGGTTGCTGGGATTTGAACGCATCACCTTCGGAAGAGCAGTCGGGTGCTCTAACCCACTGAGCCATCTCACCAGCCCCCGTTTAGTCCATTATTGTCATGGCAGAAACCATGGTGGCATATGTGGGCAGGCCTGGTGCTTGAGAAGAAGCTGAGAGTTCAACATCTTGATTAGAAGGCTGCGGAAGGAATGCTACACTAGGCCTTGCTTGAGCAAGTTAGACCTCAAAGCCTGCCCCCACAGGGACACACCCTTCAGCATAACTTCACTTCCTAGTAGTGCCACTCCCTTTGGGCCAAACACTCAAACAGGAGTCTATACTGTAGACTTCAGTGACTGAAGGGGGCGGTTCTGATGCTAAAGTCCTGTTTCCCAATTGGTTCTTGATTTGTCAGTAAATAAAGCCAGGGGCCAATTGCTGGGCAGAGGGTATAGGTGGAATTCCCTTGTCCCAGGAGGAAAAAAACAGATGCAGGGAAGGAGGAAGTGTCTTTATTATTTTTTTTATTAGATATTTTCTTAATTTACATTTCAAATGCTATCCCGAAAGTTCCCTTCCCCCTCCCCCCTGCCTCCATCCTGCTCCCCTGCCCACCCACTCCCACTTCTTGGCCCTGGCGTTCCAGCCAGGCGTGGTGGCACATGCCTTTTATCCCAGCACTCGGGAGGCAGAGGCAGGCGGATTTCTGAGTTCGAGGCCAGCCTGGTCTACAAAGTGAGTTCTAGGACAGCCAAGACTACATGGAGAAACCCTGTCTCGAGGGAAAAAAAAAAATTAAAGGAAGTATCTTTCTGCTGTGCTTTAGAGAAAGGACACAACAACCGTGTGAGCTCTCAGGGGAGCCAGAGCCTGTGGCCACCACTACAGGCAAGTGGCCAAGGATGTTTAATAGGGGCTCGGTGAGACTAGCCACTAAATTTAGGGCAGGTGGAGAGATGGTGATAATTGGTTAAGTGGATGCTTTTCCAGGCGGGAGATATCTGCACCCAGCAATTGTGCCAAGAAGGTAAGTTGTAAAGTAACAAGCTGTGTGTGTCTTTTATCCGAGGATTCGAGGGCAGCTCAGGGGAAGACACCTCCTGGAGCTAAAGGGGGGTAAAGCAAAAGTAAGCATGGGGGGGGGGGTTGGGTAGCTCTTCTGGGTCCTCGGAGCAAAAGGCATTTAAAACTACACTCAACAAGTCACCTGAGTTTGATCTATTAGACCTATATAAAGGTAGATGGGGTGAGCTAATCCCAAACAACTTAGTCACATGTATTGTGGCAAGTGCAGATACACGCACATATCCAATAATGGAATATATATGGTACTTATTTGAGGCTAGCCTGGGCTGAGTGAGCAAGTTCCAGGTTTGTCTAGCTATTCAGTGGAAACGTGTCTCAAGAAAAGGGTGATAGGTCGCAGTAGGATCTCAGATATAGGTCAGTGGTAGAGCATGCACAAAGATTGGGTTCAATCTATCATGTGGACACACTTGGGTAAAGTTCCTCCAAGGTTCGGGTGTTCAAGGCTTGTGTCCAGCAGGTGGCACTATTGGTAAGTGGTGTTAAGTAGGAGGTGGGGCTCAGTTGGAGAAAAATGTCTCCCTTGAGAGGGAAAGAAAGACGTGACTTTGAGAGATTGTGCTGCGGACACTTCTTTCCCTGTATCCTGGCTGCTGTCTTTGTGGAAATGAACAGCCTCTAACATATTTCTCTCTCTCTCTCTCTCTCTCTCTCTCTCTCTCTCTCTCTCATATCAGTACAGACACAAACTACAAAAGTGCATCCGATTCCATTACAGATGATTGTGAGCCACCATGTGGTTGCTGGGAATTGAACTCAGGACCTCTGGCAGAGCAGTTAGTGCTTTTAACCCTGAGCCATCTCGCCAGCCCTCCAGCCCACTTCTATGGTTTCTCAAAGCAGTGGAACCCACATGTGCTAGTTCACTTTCTGTTTCTGTGATTAAACCCGTGTGGAGGAGAGGGCTTCTTTGGTTTATAATTTCCAGTCATAATCTATTATTGAGGGAAGTCCTAGTAGGTGCCAACAAGCAGCTGCTTGCTGGCTTGCTCCCTGGCTCCTACAGTGGGCATTGACTACCCTGATCTATATAATTCCTGGATTGAGGATTCTCAGGTGACTCTAGACTGTGCTAAGTTAACAGGGCTAACCTGGACACCATGACCTGAAAACCATGAACAAAAATAAATCATCACTTCACTAAGTTGATTTTTTTTTTTGTTTTGTTTTTTTGTTTTTCGAGACAGGGTTTCTCTGTGTAGCCCTGGCTGTCCTGGAACTCACTTTGTAGACCAGGCTGGCCTCGAACTCAGAAATCTGCCTGCCTCTGCCTCCCAAGTGCTGGGATTAAAGGCGTGCGCCACCACGCCCGGCTTAAGTTGATTTTTTACAGTAATAAAAACAAATACTGGGCAGGCAAGAACCAGAATTTCATGTTTCTTTTTTTCTTTTTCTTTTTCTTTTTTTTTTTTGGTGGGGGGGTGTTTCAAGACAGGGTTTCTCTATATAGCCCTGACTGTCCTGGAACTCCCTTTGTAGACCAGGCTGGCCTTGAACTCAGAAATCCACCTGCCTCTGCCTCCCAAGTGCTGAGATTAAAGGTGTGCGCCATCACCATCTGGCTGGCTCATCTGTTTCTTTTTTTTTTTTTTTTTGGTTTTTCGAGACAGGGTTTCTCTGTGTAGCCCTGGCTGTCCTGGAACTCACTTTGTAGACCAGGCTGACCTCAAACTCAGAAATCTGCCTGCCTCTGCCTCCCGAGTGCTGGGATTAAAGGCGTGCGCCACCACACCCGGCTGGCTCATCTGTTTCTTATATGGATTTAAAAATACACCTTTTTGGAGACACAGCACAGGGGTTAAGAGAAGGGTATATACTTCTCTTGCAGAGGACCAAACTTTCTTATCTGTCTATTCATTCCTTCTAAATTCAATTTGCAGCACTTGTGACTACACACACATGCACACAATACACCCTGAGAAAATACTAGCTGAGATAAAAACACCTGCCAAGCCAAATTTGCTGATTCAACCTGAAATGAACATCACAGTCAGACTTCACAGAGCCTTTAAGTCTGCTACTTTAGTAGAAGTTGATAAACCAAGATCAACCAACGGAGCTGGTTTCATCTCCAGGCTCTGGATGGATGGGGCTGAGGCAATTATTGTAAGGTTGGTGGTGTCCTCCACTCAGGGAGAATAACACTTTCCCAGCACTTGTAAATCTTTTTTTTTTTTTTTTTTTTTGGTTTTTCGAGACAGGGTTTCTCTGTGTAGCTGTGGCTGTCCTGGAACTCACTTTGTAGACCAGGCTGGCCTCGAACTCAGAAATCCACCTGCCTCTGCCTCCCGAGTGCTGGGATTAAAGGCGTGCGCCACCACACCCGGCTTTTAATTTTTTTTTTAAAGAATTATTTTAGTGTATGTGTAAGTACACCGTAGCTGTCTTCAGGCGTTCCAGAAGAGGGCGCCAGATCTCATTAAGGATGGTTGTGAGCCAACATGTGGTTGCTGGGATTTGAACTCATCACCTTTGGAAGAGCAGTCGGGTGCGCTTACCTGCTGAGCCATCTCACCAGCCCCCTGTAAATCTTAAAATAGTATTTACAACTTTTACTTGCTCGTATGTGTGTGTGTGTGTGTGTGTGTGTATGTGTGTGTTTGTGTGTGTGTGTGTGTGTGTGTGTGTGTGTGTGTGTGTAGGACACAGGATAACCACATGTCATTCCTCTGGTCCAGTCAGTCCTTTTTTTTTTTTTTTTTATAGACAGGGTCTCAGTAGCCTGAAAGTTACCGATCAGGTTGGTTGATCCAGTCCCAATTCCAGGGTTTATTTGTTTGTTTTTGAGATACTCTCAAGCCAGAGCTGGTCTGAGTTTCACTATTTAGTCCAAACTGTAACCAGAATTCACCCTTACCTGGCAATACATGTTTTCAAATGTGCGTATTTTTTTATTTTATTAAAACTCATCACTAGGGGCTGGTGAGATGGCTCAGCGGGTAAGAGCACCCGACTGCTCTTCCGAAGGTGATAAGTTCAAATCCCAGCATCCACATGGTGGCTCACAACCATCCACAACGAGATCTGGCGCCCTCTTCTGGAGTGTCTGAAGACAGCTACAGTGTACTTACATATAATAAATAAAATAAATCTAAAAAAAAAAAAAAAAAAACTCATCACTAAATATTTCTTATTTTGGTTTTTGAGACAGGGTTTCTCTGTGTAGCCCTGGCTGTCCTGGAACTCACTTTGTAGACCAGGCTGGCCTCGAACTCAGAAATCTGCCTGCCTCTGCCTCCCAAGTGCTAGGATTAAAGGCATGCACCACTACTGCCAGGCTAAAATTTTTATTATTTACTTTAACATGTACCATGTGTATTCCTGGTACCCACAGAGGCCAGAAAAAAAGAATTAGCATTGGTTCCCCTCCTCCCTACCCTCTGCAAACCAGGGTTGTAAGCAGTTGAGTAACCTAAGTACATGATCAACATCTTTATTTTGTTTTGTTTTTCCATACAGGGTTTATCTATGTAACAGTCCTGGCTGTCCTGGACTCATTTTGTAGACTGCTGGCCTCGAACTCATAGAGGTTTGCCTGCCTCTGCTTCTTGACTGCTGGGAATAAAGCTTTATGCAACCCCGCCGTGGCACATGCTCAAATCTTAACCTCAGTCTTCATGCGCATTTTAAATGTGTCTTTCAAAATTAAGGACTTTTGGGGGCTGGAGAGATGGCTCAGGAAATAAGAGCTCTTTCAGAGGACCCAGGTTCAATCCCTCCCCCACGCCCCCCCTCCCCACAGGACAGTTCTTAATTAACTGAAACTCCAAGAACTGACACCCTCACATAGACCTACATGCAGACAAAACACCAATGCACATAAAATAAAAAAAAATAGGGGCTGGTGAGATGGCTCAGCGGGTTAGAGCACCCCCCACTGCTCTTCCGAAGGTGATGAGTTCAAATCCCAGCAACCACATGGTGGCTTACAACCACCAGTAACAAGATCTGACGCCCTCCTCTGGTGCGTCTGAAGTCAGCTACAGCGTACTTATGAAGAATAATAAGAAATGAATCCTTGGACCGGAGAGACCAAGCGGAGCAAGCGAGGCTGGCTGGAGCTAGCGTGGGGGCCGGAGCGAGTGGGGCCGACCGGGATGGCCGGAACAAGCGGGCCCACTGGAGCGAGGGGGGCCGGCTGGAACAAGCAGGGGCCTTACGGGGGGTGGCCGGGAGCAAGTGGGGCTGGCCGGAGCGAGCGGAGCCAGCAGGAGCGAGCGGGGTTGAGCGAAGCGAGCGGGGTTGACCGGAACAAGGGGGGAAAAATAAATAAATAAAATAAAAATAAAGGGTCTCACTACAAAAAAAAAAAAAAATAAACGATTATTTTTTTTTTTAAAAAAGTAAGGACTTAAGCCGGGCGTGGTGGCGCACGCCTTTAATCCCAGCACTCGGGAGGCAGAGGCAAGCGGATTTCTGAGTTCGAGGCCAGCCTGGTCTACAAAGTGAGTTCCAGGACAGCCAGGGCTAAAGAGAAACCCTGTCTCGAAAAACGAAAAAAAAAAAAAAAAAAAAAAGTAAGGACTTTTTGTTATGTTTCTTGTTGACTGCCAATACCGTCATCCTGTTTCCAGTTGTCAATTTCTAGTTAAACCATTTTGTAGATCCTATCTCAGGATATCAGAGATAAAACAGGTGGTCTCCGCCCAGGACCCCTTGGGGCGGAGTCCGGGAGGAGCAGGCGGCCCGCGTGCGCGGATAACGCTCCCTGTCAGCCACCGTAGCTCGCGCTGTCACGTGGGAGCCCAGTTGTTATGGCGGCTGTCCGGAACCCCGTACTGCTGGGACTTCGAGACACGGCGGTGAAGGGCTGCCCCAAGGGGCCCTCCGCCTGGACCGCCAGCAAGCTGGGTGGCATTCCGGTGAGTGCGGCTGCGAAGACTTGGCGGAGGCCTTGGCGGGGCCGTGGGGAGGGTGTCCGGGAGGGAGCGGCGTGGGTCCCCGGGGTCTGAGCTGCAGCCCGCTCCTCAGGATGCCCTCCCGGCCGTTACCACTCCGGGGCCGCAGTGTGGCCGCTGCGCACAGCCGCTCACGCTCGTCGTGCAGGTGTACTGCCCGCTGGAAGGCTCCCCGTTCCATCGGCTTCTGTATGTGTTCGCCTGTGCCAGTCTAGGCTGCGGCAATAGCCAGACGCGCAGGTAGGCGGGGAAGGCCTGTCATGAAGGCTCGTCCCAGGACGGGGCGGGCCGGGTGACACTCGGTGGGGCTGGATGTCCGGGGTGGAACCCTCACTGCATCTGTTTTGCCTCTAAGCTGGAAGGTGTTCCGCTCCCAGTGCCTGCAAGTGCCAGAGAAAGAGACTCGGGACGCGCAGGTAAAGCGATTCTGATTGGCACACTATGTTTTTCTATAATTTGAGGATCTTTTCCAGCAACTTGTCTCCCCTCTTTAAACTCCCAGAAATTCGTTGGCTTAAATCTTCCCTAGTCCTGTGATTACTGCTATGAACTACCACATCCTATTTAAGACAGTTAAAAAGATTTATTTATTTACTGTATGTGAGTGCTTTATCTGTATGTACACCTGCATGCCAGAAGTGGGCATCAGACTCAGTATAGATGGTTGTGAACCAACATGAGGTTGTTGGGAATTGAGTTCAGGAACTTTTGAAGAGCGGACAGTGCTCTTAACCGGTGAGTCTTCTCTCAGCCCCTTAAGACAGTTTTTGTTTGTTTGTTTATTTGTTTTTGA
Source organism: Mus minutoides (assembly GCA_902729485.2). Lineage (NCBI taxonomy): Eukaryota > Metazoa > Chordata > Mammalia > Rodentia > Muridae > Mus > Mus minutoides. The sequence goes on along the minus strand of LR749490.1, from coordinate 33,667 downwards.
GACAGGATTTCTCTGTATAACTCTGGCTGTCCTGGAACTCACTTTGTAGACCAGGCTGGCCTTGAACTCAGAAATCCACCTGCCTCTGCCTCCCAAGTGCTGGGATTAAAGGCATGCGCCACCACCGCCCGGCAAGACAGTTTTTTAAAAGATTGCTTTTGGAGGCTGGAGCGATGTTTCAGCAGCTAAGATCGCTTGTTGCTCTTTCAGAGGACTCAGGATTGAATTTCAGCACTCAGGGGGTAGTTCAAAATTACCTGTAACTCCAGATTACAGTTCCGGGGGTTCCAATGCTTTCTTCTGGCCTCACTGGCTCCAAGCACACAGTGGTGCACAGACATACATGCAGGAAAATCACCCATACACATGGAATAAAAGTGAATCTAGGCCAACTGGTGGTAGCACATATTTTTAACAGGACTCGGGAGACAGAGGCAGGTGGATTTCTGAGTTCAAGGCCAGCCTGGTCTACAGTGTGAGTTCCAGGACAGCCAGGGCTAACAGAGAAGCCCTGTCTGGAAAACAATTGTTTATGTGTATGCCTCACACGTGTGTCAGAGCCTTTGAGGCTGGAGTTACAGGCGTTTTGAGAGCTGCTTAATGTAGGTGCTGAGCCATCTCCCTGCCCCTAATACCAAACTTTTAAACATGCTTCTTTAATGTGCTGCAGTAGAATGAATTTTAGTCTTTCAGAATCACCAAATGCTATTCCCTCACAGTTTTGTGGCTTTTTTTTTAAGATTTTACTTTTTTTTTTAAAGTTTATTTATTATTACAAATAAGTACACCGTAGGTGTCTTCAGATGCCCCTTAAGAGGGCATTGGATTTCCTTACAGGTGGCTGTGAGCCACCATGTGGTTGCTGGGATTTGAACTCAGGACCTTCTGAAGAGCAGTCAATTCTCTTACCTTCTGAGCTATCTCACCAGCCCCCAAGATTTTACTTTCAATTTTCCATATATGCATGTGACCGTCAGTGGTCAGTGCAGGTGTCTGTGGAGACTGTGGATCTCCTGGGCTGCCTGATGTGGGTGCTAGGAATTGAACCTAGTCCTCTGGAAGAGCAGCCAGTGCTCTTAGTCACCAAGTCTAATACCAAGTCAAGTATAATAGTTTATACTTGAGACATGTAGTTTACTGATTTTTCTCATTTGAATAAATATAGGTAAGTGTGTATATATATATATATGTATATATATATATATATTCATGTGTGTGCATGGCACACGTGGTTGTGTGAGATAAAAAAATGTTTTTTTGTTTGTTTTTTAAGCTAAGACATTTAAATCTTTTCTAGCTAAATTGATAGCCTCAGGGGGAAAAAATCCAGCAAGGACTTGTAGGAGCACATCTCAGCACTGACCCATCTGCTAGGCTACCTCCTGCAGGCAGGATACTTAGCTTTGTTGAGTGCATGCTGCCCTTGTCAGAGCCTGGCATGCTGTCTTTATTTATCTGTGTTTTCAGAACAACTCTCTGTCTCTCTTGTGTATTTCTGTCTTCCTGTCCTCCCCTGACCCCCTCTCTTCAAGGTAGCCTGGAAATTCATGTCACCTGGGCTGACTTCACACTCATGGCCATCATCCTGCCTCAGCCTTCCCAGGGTTGATATGAACTACTGTGTCCAGCCTGCTTCATGGCATTGCTCTCCATTACACTCTTGTCTCTTAGGCCGACCTGAGTAGCTAACCCCTGAATACATACATCTCATCTAACAGCCCAGCTGCTAAGGAGTCTGGGAAATGTAGTCCTTTCCCTTTTTTTTTTTTTGGTCCCTATAATACATGAAGTACAACTGAAAGATTGTGGGACAGATGGGTGAAGACACCTGGACCTACATGTGCCACATTGCCCTGGAGCAAAAGAGACAGTGGGGTATTTTTTTGTTGTTTTGTTTTTCGAGGCAGGGTTTCTCTGTATAGCCCTGGCTGTCCTGGAACTCACTCTGTAGACCAGGCTGGCCTTGAACTCAGAAATCCGCCTGCCTCTGCCTCTAGAGTGCTGGGATTAAAGGTGTGCGCCACCACTTCCCAGCAAGAGACAGTGTTTTAAGTCACTTCTTACATGGTTGGGGTTTTGTCTGGTTTTGGAATTATTTATTTCATTTTACGTCTATTAGTGCTTACCTCAATGAATATATGTGCATCACATGCATAGCCAGTCCATTTGGAGGTCAGAAGGTTCCAGTAGATCCCCTGGAACTGGAGTTACAGATGGTGATGATGTGAGCTGCCTGAACCTGGGTCCTCTTAGACCTCTTAAGAACTCTTAAGAACTCACTGAGCCGCTTGGTGTGGTGGCGCACGCCTTTGATCCCAGCACTTGGGAGGCAGAGGCAGGCGGATCTCTGAGTTTAAGGCCAGCCTGGTCTACAGAGTGAGTTCCAGAACAGCCAGGGCTACACAGAGAAACTCTGTCTTGAAAAACCAACAAAACAAAACAAAACAAAACAGGGCTGGTGAGATGGCTCAGTAGGTAAGACCACTCGACTGCTCTTCTGAAGGTGATGAGCTCAAATCCCAGCAACCACATGGTGGCTTACAACCACCCGTAATGAGATCTGATACCCTCCTCTGGTGCGTCTGAAGTCAGCTACAGCGTACTTATGAATAATAACAATAAACGAATCCTTGAACTGGAGAGAGCAAGTGGGACCGACCGGAGCTAGCGGAGCGGACCGGAGTGAGTGGGCAAGACTAGAACGAACAGGGTTGACCAGAATGAGGAAAAAAAAAGAAATCACTGAGCCATCTTTTCCCCTCCAGTTTTGTTGTTTGTGTGCTTGTTTTGAGACAGGGTTTTTACTCTGAGGCCCAAGCTGGCCTGGAACTCACAGAGCTCCATCTGCCTCTGCCTTGTATGTGCTTGGTTTCAATGGATGCAGCACCACACCCAGCCATAACATGTTTTCGAGTGGGTAGGATCCAGGAAGTTTAATTGGAGTGTGCCACAGAGGAAGGGCTGATATGCAGGCTCCCTGGGAAGGTCCTTGGATGGGTGGAGAAGCTGAAGTCATTGAAGTGTGATTGGCCTGCATTCATTGTTCTAGAAGCAGAGCGATGGCCTTGCAGCGGAGAACTGGTGTGAAGGCTCACAAGACTGGGGAAGTGACACTGAGGAGATGCCTCCACCACCACCCACCTCAGATTTGGGAAGTGACTGTAATGATGTCAGAACACTAGACTGTACTGAGAAGCTCCAAGCTCTTCACCTTCAGGACACTGCCCTGGCTGTTACCTGCCCTTCTCCTTCAGGGGAAGGGCTGACAGTCCCCACTGCAGTGCCACAGTTCCAGCCCTATTATATCTGTGTTGCTGAAGAGGAGGATTATGCCAGCTTTGCAGATCTTGACCATGCGCACAGTCTTCTGCAGGAGTACCAGCGGAGAGAAGGGGTGGACATGGAGCAGCTGCTTTCCCTAGGGTGAAAGAGGCAGGCAGGAAGCTGCCACGGGCAATTTCTAGAGAGGAGGGTTGTGATGGGGCTTTTTGTTTTGCTCCCCTTGGATGAGAAGAGCAGATGCTGGCCTGAGCTATCTGTATCAGCCAGCCTGCTTTAACCTGCTGCTGAGTGCCCTCAAGAACTGAACCCAGATGAGCAAACAAGTTATCATTGTCATCAAAACACCCCTAGCATTTCTTTAGCTTCCTTTTCTGTTCTTCTGTGTGCTCATTTGTTTCTGTTTTGTTTCTGGGTGCTAGAGCCTGGAGCATGTTACTGACGTGAGGACTTTGCCACTGAGCTATGTCCTTGTTCCTATTCTCTTTTTACTTTTTAATTTTTTTTTTAATTTGCTTATTGTGTGCATGCACACATGGAGTGCACATGTAGAGGTTAGACATAAGGGGGTCTGTTCTCCTCTTCACCATGTGGGTTGTGGGAGAGGTAGCAAACACCTTTACCCCCTGAGACATCTCCTGGACCCTGTTTTGATTTTGTTGTTGTCTTGTTTTTGACAAAGACTCTCATGTGGATCAGGTTGGCCTCAAACTCTGTTTGTAGTCAAGGATGACCTGGAATTCCTGATCCTTGTGCCTTCACTGTCTCAGTGCACAGATTGCCACGGCTGGTTATGTGAGGGTTGGGGGCAGAACCCAGGCCTTCTTACTGGTGGACAACATTCTTCCAGTTGAGCTGCATCCACAGCCTCTTTTCTGACTTTATTTATTGTATCTTACTTTATTTTTTTTGAAACAGGGTTTATCTGTGTATCCCTGGCTATCCTGGAACTCAACTTTGTAAACCAGGCTGGCTTCGAACTCACAGAGATCCACCTGCCTCTGTATCCCAAGTACTAGGATCAAAGGCCTGCACTACCATCGCCTGGCTCTGATTTCACTTTTTCAAATTCCTGACAAGGAATTTGTGTGTGTGCATGTATTTATGGGTGCGGGTATGCATGTGCTGCCATGGTTCGAGTGAAATTCAGAGGACCTCTTATGGGAGCCTTTCTCTTTTTTCAGCATGTAGGTTCTGGGGATTGATCTCAGGTCTTTAAAATAAACAGCAAGTGCCGTCTTGCTAAGCCACTTCCCGGCCACCATCTATTTTCAGTGCCTTTAGAGCAGAGGCAGGTGATTGAGAAGAGGTGCGCCTTGTTTGGTGACTGCTGTGAATGCAGAGCTGCCTCAGACACTGGGGCCATTTCAGGATTTCAGCTCTCTTACATGAGACGGGCTTACGTGTTTCTGTGCTTTCCTCACGAGCTCTGGTGCGTCCAGTGAGAGCTCAGACCTAAAAAGACCATATGCCAAAGACTAAAGAGAGAGGCAGGAACTAGCTTGAAAGTTGGCCTCTGACCTGTGTAGCCTGGGCACATGTGAGCAACCCCCAGTATACACAGCAATTAACACAATACAGAAAGAGGAAGTGTCTTGTTCCTCTTGCAGATGCTTCAGTTCCCCAGACGCTGATAGTCTCCCTTGGTCTCTGCTTCTCTCCTTAGCTCTAGTGACGGGGATGAAAAGTACGAGAAGACCACAGTTAGCAATGGGGATCCAACGTTTTACAGGTTCATGAAGAGAATTGCTGCTTGCCAGGAGCAGATTTTGAGGTAAAGAAGACAAGTATTTCTGTTTACTATAATGGTAACGTGCTGGCAAGTACCTAGCGGCCCAGGGACTCCTCAAGGTAAGGCGAGAAGATCACCTGGCCAGCCTCAGAAACAGTGAGGCATTCATCCTCTTTAAAATTTGCTTTCACTATTTTTATTTGTGGTGTGTGTTTGTGCACATGACTGCGGGTGCCCATGGAATCCAGAGGAGACTGGTGTTTGTGAGCCGCAGCGTGTGGGTGCTGGGACTCTCCTGTCTTGGAACTGACTGTAAAGAAGCTCCCTGATTCACACTGACCCTGGTACAGTCAGCAGCAGTTATGATGGTTTCCTGTGTGTCTGCCACATGTGCACACACTACATGTGGAGGCTAGAGGAGAATTCTGGGTGTCTCACGCTATCACTTTACATCTAGTTTTTCTTTCTTTCTTTCTTTCTTTCTTTCTTTCTTTCTTTCTTTCTTTCTTTCTTTCTTTCTTTCTTTCTTTCTTTAATGTAAGTACACTGTAGCTGTCTTCAGACACTCCAGAAGAGGGCATCAGATCTCATTACAGAGATGGTTGTGAGCCACCATGTGGTTGCTGGGATTTGAACTCTGGACCTTCGGAAGAGCAGTCGGTGCTCTTACTCACTGAGCCATCTCACCAGCCCCTAGTTTTTATTTTTATGTGTGCATTCGTGAGTTCATGTGTACCATGTGCATGCAGGAGTCTGGAAAGGTCAGAATAGGGTTTAATTCAAGATGGTTGTGAGCTACCTTGAGGATGCTGGAAAACAAACCATGGTCCTCTGCAAGGGCAGTCAGTGCTCTTAACCACTGAACCCACTGGGATTGGTATTTTTGTGCATTTGTCTGTGGTTCTGTTTCTCAGTTCATGCTTACCAAAGAAAACAGTAACTCTAAAGACAGAAAATGCCAGGCTGTGGTGGCACACGCCTTTAATCCCAGCACTTGGGAGGCAGAGGCAGGTGGATTTCTGAGTTCGAGACCAGCCTAGTCTACAGAGTCAGTTCCAGGACAGCCAGGGCTACACAGAGAAACCCTGTCTCGAAAAACAAAAAAACAAAACAAAAGACAGAAAACAGGAAAAATGCTGTTTGAACTGTTGAATGATTGAAATCCTTGGACTGCGTGGTTCCATAGCACCAAAAGCAGCAGTAAGCCTTCCCTGCTCTGTGGGATGTGGGTGTGAAGTCTTTCTCTGTAGCTGATCGGCTCACTAACCACACCCAGGCTGGCCTAGAGGATTCTTAGTGTAGGAAGGACAAGAGGGCCTTTCCAGGGTGGAGGACACTCCTGTATATAGGCTGAGCTTTCTGTCAGAATGGGCACAGCTCTGAAAAACCTCATCCAGAAGCTAAGCTAACAGATACCCTTCCCAGGAGACTGGACATGGTGACCTGCATAACAAGTTCTAATAGTAACTAGGCTGTTAAGTGGAGGAAGTTAAGAGCTACAGGGCCTTCAGCAATGTAACAACCCTGTCCTTCTGTGTGGAACACACACACATACATACATACATACAGGCAAAACATCCATACACATAAATAAATACTTTGAAAAACATTCTGAGCCGGGCGTGGTGGCGCACGTCTTTAATCCCAGCACTCAGGAGGCAGAGGCTGGCGGATTTCTGAGTTCGAGGCCAGCCTGGTCTAGGACAGCCAGGACTACACAGAGAAACCCTGTCTCGAAAAACAAAAAAAAAAAAAAAAGAAAACCATTCTGATCATCTTGCCTTCATCTCCAAAGCAATGAGATATATAGGGCTGCATTACTATATCCAGTTTCTACCATGTTAGGCATCAAATCCAGAGCTGCACACATACTAAGTAGTAGGATGTGTCTTAGCGCACACATCCTCAGCTTGTGTGTAGAATTGAGTCTTACTCTGTAAACTCCACTTTGTGTATGTATGTGTTGAAAATCAAAAGAACTCAAATGTCAATCAAGGGTGTTCCCCCAGCCCCCATTCACACTTTGTGTGTGTTTGATGTGACAGAAGAGGACCTACAGTTAGTCTCAGAGACCAGAAGAGGGTGTCAAACACCCTGGAGCTGAAGTTTAAAGCAATCAACTGATGTGGGTGCTAGGAGATGCCCTCTGCTCCTGGAAGAAGAGAGCACACACTTAACCCCTGAACCATCTCTGCAGCTCTACAATGTAGATTTTGAACTGTGTATCTGTGTGGGTCTTTCCTTTAATCCTATCTTCTGTCACATGGATGATCATCAAACGAAGCTCCTCAAATGTTAGCAAGTGTCACTTGCTGAGCAATCTTGACAACCCTAACTTTGAACTCTGATCCTCCTGCCTCAACCTCCCAAATATTAGGATTTCATGTATGTACCCCATGCCTGGGTTTTAAAAAATATACTTAAGAGGGAGGTACTCTGGCTTTAGTTAGCCAAATAATAACCATTTCCTTGATAGCTGGCTGTTGGCAAACATGATTATTTGATTCTGGTCTTAATCAAAATCAGGTTCCATATCATGCAGTATCTGCAGGTGCATATATGTAAACATACATCTTTGTGTGGGTTATTTAATGGCTACAGAAGGGTAATGAAGCCTTACTGGAGGCAGAGTGGGGAGCTATAATGCTTAGATATGAAGATAACAGATCAGGTGATGAGCTTTTACAGACACCTAGCCAAGCTGCAGAGGCAAGGTGCAGGACCTTGGAGGCCACAGGGCTGAGGAACAGAACTGAGTTTACTGGGACAGAGGGCACTTTTCAGTAAGTCATGTCTGCAGTCAGGGCCCAGCTGAGCTGAAGACCCCACACAGTTGGCAACATACACCAAGTAGTCATGCAACAGGCTGGAGGTCAGTTGTTGGGGGCCACCACCTGCAGTCCCCCCCACAAAACGGACTAGGTTCCCCGGAAGGCGGACTGGGGCTTGTAAGGACTAGATGGGAAAGAAAATGAAAACATTGAGACGAATCACCGACCAAAGCATGTCTGGTCTTTACTGAAAAATCTTTCTTGGTTTTGAGAGGGAAGATCCCGCCCACAGTCAGTTCTGTGCAGCCGCCATGAATGTAGTCCGAAGTCTCAAGCACTGTGTATTGTCCCAAGGCTGTCTCTGCATGGTGTGGGTGAGGTACTGTAGACTGATAGCTGGGGATTCCTGAGAAGGTCAGGTGTGGTTTAGCACAACAATGGAAGCCAGGCTTAGCTGGAGAGCCACGCTGTTTGTGGCTTCCTGTAGCACGCCTTCAGAGACTGGTCTGAACTCTCAGCCTAAAGCAGCTGAGAGAGTAGGTTACAGTCAGTCACTCAGGTGTCCTCTTTGTGGGGTCCTTGATTGGGTGTGTTTGGTACCTTTCTGGTCCTGGTTTTGCTGATGCGGTATGAGTGCATCTGTGTGCCCATATGGTTCCCATGTGCCTCTGTGAGCTCGGAGTGTAGCCTTTCTGCCATCAGGAATGTGCCATCTCTCTCTCTTAAGGTGAGGTAGAGCCACCCTGTTTCTGAGTTTGCACTCAAAATGGAGCTAGGGCAGGGCTCAAAGACCAGTGTCTTGTCCAACCTGTCTCACTCCCCTCAAGGCTGAAGATAAGTCATTTTCCTAACTCTACAGTTACCTTGGACTCCTGGATGAGCAGTCTTTGAGTATTGATGACCCTTTCAGATGAGAGTGAGGGTGGGGCTGTACCCTGGACTGAAGTGATCCTCTGAGACCTGCTCTGCCCCTAAGCAAGGAGGACTCTTCCAGACCTCCATGTAGTAGCAGGACAGTTTCAACAAGATGGCATGTTGCTAAGTAAGCAAGTAATTAGGCAGGTATGACTCTTCAGTCCAGTCTGGTCTACAGTGTGCTCCTTGCCCCTGGGTGGGTTTCCCTGCTGTCTAGTCCTGCTCCTGATGCTGTACTGTGGCCCAGATGCTGGCTTGCTGTGTGTTTTGCTCTGATGCATGATTTTCCCGTTGCTTGCCCTAGGTATTCGTGGAGTGGAGAGCCTCTCTTTCTGTCTTGCCCCACATTTGAAGTCTCTGAGGTCCCAGCCTGCAGTGGCTGTGGAGGCAAGAGGACGTTTGAGTTTCAGCTTATGCCAGCACTGGTCAGCATGCTCAGCAGTGCTAATCTAGGTAAGAAGGCCTTTACTGAGCTTATCTGTCTCTGACTTTAGTATGGAATGATTAAAATGAAATGCTTTTTGCTAATTATTATTAAATATGGAATATTATAAAAGGATTGAGAAATTAAATTGTAAGAAATTTGTACTCCAGCGAATTCTAATACCACACTAGCAATAACCATTTTAGTAATTTGAGACTGAACAAGCTAGTTCATACATTAGGGATGGAACTATGTAGAGAACTGCCTCTACAGAGTTGTCCTCTGACCTCCAGATGTGCACCTACACAGATGCATACACGACAGGTACAGATTAATTATAAACTGCTTGGCTGGGACTAGGTACATGCTTCTAGTCCTCCTTTCTCAGGAAACTGAGGCAGGGCAGTGCTTGAGGACAGCTTGGACAACACACTGAGACTGTTTCAAAAAGAGAAGAAATTAAGGTAGGGTAAGATCAGAGGGCAATCCCGGGCACTTTGAGGCAGGGCCTTTCTCATTTGATATAGTCCTTGTACTCAGGTGAGCTGGTTTGGGATATCTCAGTCTCCACCACCCAGCTCTAGGAGGATTAGGATTACAGACCTTGCCTTGCCTGCCTCGTGTTAGTTTTTTCCATGACAGGAGTTTCTCTCCATAGCCCTGGCTGTCCTGAAACTCATTCTGTAAATCAGGAATGCTCTCAAATTTAGATATCTGCCTGCTTCTGCCTTGTGAGTGCTGGGATTGAAAGTGTGCACTGCTACACAGAGAAACCCTGTCTTGAAAAATGTTTAAAAAAAAAAGAAAAAAAAGAAGGAAAGAAAAAGGAAGTGCACATCCCCACACCTGGCCTTGTGCGTGGTTTCTGGCGAGCCAAGCACAGGTCCTTAGGCTTGAGCAGCATAAGCTTTGACTCACTATGCCGGTTTTAGTGGAGTTTTGGTTTTATTCTAAAGAAATTAAGTTTATTTATTATGGCAGTTTACACATACATACAGATATAGATATAGTTTCCTTTTGGGCATGGGAACTGGCTCCGTAGTCAGGGGTCAGCTTGAACTTCTGAAGCTCCAGTGGTCATCTCATCATGAATGCACCTTTTAACATTCTCATTGTGGAATCTAGAGCAAGTGATGTTGTTTTTCAGGTCTTACTGTGGAATTTGGAACTATTCTTGTTTACACGTGTAAACAGAGTTGCTGGCCTCCAAATCAGCAGATGCCCATGGAAGAATTTTGTGTTATACAAGAAGACCCAGATGAAATTTTATTTAAGTAGAACACTTTGTCTTATTTATACAAATTAAAGCAAATTTTCATATTCAAATATATGTGTGTTTACCTTATTTTAGCATCTCCCTTCTCTTGAGTCAGGGTCTCACTGTGTGTATCCCTAGCTGGACTTGAGTCAGGGTCTCACTGTGTGTATCCCTAGCTGGACTTGAACTTGTGTCATTCCTTCTGCCTCAGACTTAGCATATGAAATTAACTATTGTTTATTGTTTGGTTTATTGTTCATTTTCTTTTTTTGTTTTGTCTTCTTTGAGACATCTCTGTGCATAGCCTAGGTTGGTCTGGAATTCAGCAATCCTCCTGCCTCAGCCTCCCAAGTGCTGGGATCACAGATGAAGGCCACCATGCCTAACTTTAATTGTTATCATTATTTTTCAGAGGTCCACCTGCCTCTGCCCTCTGAGTACCGGGATTAAAGGCCTGTGCCACCACCACCCAGCTATTAACTGTTAAGTTTAATATTTCTCTTTCTTTTGAAGACCAAACTGGGTCGGTCTTGAACCACCATCTCCTGACAACAGGATCATGATTGTCTGCACAATATTAATTACAAAATGGTTGTTCTTGACCTGGAGGTCAATGTCCCCATCTAGCAGACACCCCAGTGGGCATTCTGTCTCCAGTTCTGTAGTTAGCATCTTCCCATCCCCAACCTGTATACTCCACTGCACCCTTTCTCAGCCTTCCAGAGCATCCTGCCCTAAGACCCTGGCTGCTTAGATCTGCCCTATGCTCCCCCACTCAGCAGTCTGTTCCTGCAGCATCCCAGGAGGGATCTCAGACGCTGGCCCACCAACCGACTTGCCACTTCCTGTCCAGTCTCCTCTTCCTGCATTCAGTCTCTAGGTCACTAACCCCTTGTTGTCCTTGATGGCATCTTGACAGCAGTATGGNCCTGCCCTAAGACCCTGGCTGCTTAGATCTGCCCTATGCTCCCCCACTCAGCAGTCTGTTCCTGCAGCATCCCAGGAGGGATCTCAGACGCTGGCCCACCAACCGACTTGCCACTTCCTGTCCAGTCTCCTCTTCCTGCATTCAGTCTCTAGGTCACTAACCCCTTGTTGTCCTTGATGGCATCTTGACAGCAGTATGGGAACACTCCTAGTAATCATGTTCCAGCATGCTCTTGACCCTGTGAAAGGAGAGTGAGCCCTGATGAGCATGGGCACAATCATGTGCACAGTGTAACTAGTGAGACCTCTTTCTAAGTGGCTGTACATAAACTGAACTTCTGGTCAGTGAGGCTCCAGCGGGGTTTGCCTGAGTGTAGCACTGTAAAGAGAGCTGCTCATTCCACTTTCTCTGCCATGCCAGGAAGTCTGTCCTTGTCCTGCCCCTCCTCCACAACCCCCCACCCATACCGCACCTCTGCTATAGACAGCAAGCCACTGCCTCAGCCTGCTAGACCAGTTACTCCAACCGGAACAGAAAGTGACTGAACACATGCAGACCTGCATATGGCACATGGAGGTTATTCTGATGGCCAGGGAGATCCCTGCTCTGCTCAAGACAGAAGGGTTGATACAGGCGTCTAGCTGCACTGGGAGGCTGCTCAGTGTAGAGTTTGGCAAGGCCCCAGACCTCATCCCTAACACTACAAACACAAAAACAAAAAACATAGCTTTTCAGATCATTACGGATTACATTGCTTATTCCTTATTGGACAGGGCCTTGTACTGTCCAGCCTGACCTCCAGTTCTCTGCACAGCTTGATGGTCTTGAACTTTTTTTCTTTTTTAAGATTTTTAAATTTCGGGGGCTGGTGAGATGGCTCAGCGGGTAAGAGCACCCGACTGCTCTTCCGAAGGTGATAAGTTCAAATCCCAGCATCCACATGGTGGCTCACAACCATCCGTAACAAGATCTGACGCCCTCTTCTGGAGTGTCTGAAGACAGCTACAGTGTACTTACATATAATAAATAAAATTTAAAAAAAAAAAAAAAGATTTTTAAATTTCATGTATATGAGTACACTGTAGCAGTCTTCAGATACACCAGAAGAGGGCATCGGATCCCAGTACAAATGGTTGTGAGCCACCATATGGTTACTGGGAATTGAACTCAGGACCTCTGGAACAGCATTCAGTGCTCTTAACCCTTGAGCCATCTCTCCAGCCTGGATCTTGAACTTCTAATCTTACTTCCACTTACAGCACTTACAGCAACATGCTGGTTTATGGGGTATTGGGAATCAAACTCGGGGTCTTATGCATGCTAAGCAAGCACTCTGCCAACTTACCTTCAACATTAGACCCCTTTATAAGTTTTTGAGTCCTAGGCTGGCCTCATACTAACCCATTGTTTCTCTGCCTCTGTTTCTTACTTTGAGGTAAATGTAGGTTGCTGACTAAACATTGGTGTCTGTCTGTTGTCTGTCTATCTCTCTGACTGCCTGTCTGCCTGCCTGCAGGGTTTTTTTGTTTTTGTTTTTTTGGTTTTTTTTTGGTTTTTTCGAGACTGGGTTTCTCTGTATAGCCCTGGCTGTCCTGGAACTCACTTTGTAGACCAGGCTGGCCTCGAACTCAGAAATCCGCCTGCCTCTGCCTCCTGAGTGCTGGGATTAAAGGCGTGCGCCACCACGCCCGGCTTTGTTTTTTGTTTTTAAAGATTTATTTATTTACTATATGTAAGTACACTGTAGCTGTCTGTCTTCAGACACTCCAGAAGAGGGCATCAGATTTCATTACGGATGGTTGTAAGCTACCATGTGGTTGCTGGGATTTGAACTCGGGACCTTCGGAAGAGCAGTCGGGTGCTCTTACCTGCTGAGCCATCTCACCAGCCCTGCCTGCAGGTTTTTGTGTCTGTGAGTGTAGATGTACACAGAGGTCAGAAGAGGCCATTGATGACCTCCTGTCTGAGTCTCCATCTTATTTGATGCACACACTTTCTCCCTGATCCTGGACCTCATGTAATCTTGCTAGTCTAACAACCACTGAGCCCCAGTGATCTCCCAGTGTGTGCCCCTATCAGAGCTATGGGCCTTCATAGACCACATCCAACTTGTTATATGGGTGCTAGGATGTAAACTTGGGGCCTCATGGTTACACAGAAAGTTGTACCTGCCAGTGGCCACCGGTTACTGTGATCCTGAAAGGAAAGCTGGGAATGGATGGGAAGGTCAGCAAGAAGGATAACAAGCCAAGACAAAGTACTCTGATCAAGGCTCTGTGTTTAATTCTAAGGTCTGAAATTTAAAGGGGGGAAACCCACCCACCCGGGAAACCCACCCACCCCCACTTTGCCAGGATTTCCTCAGGAAGACAAGCTCAGCTGCTTAGCAGGTAGTGGCTTCTTACAGGAAGCTGCAGATGTGGCAGGACCATAGACTAGGTCACCTAGGTCAGAAGACTCCACCGTAGGTGGCTAGCCGAGTGTGGCAGACAGGGTCTGATCCAGCCCGCTCACGGCTGGGGGAAGGGCACAGAAAGTGTCCCTGCAGACTGACCATCTCTCCAGCCCTGACCAAGCACCCCTGAGCTTGGTTAAATATGCTTGTGTTTGGTCTTACTTAGGTAAACGATACAGTTGGACAGGTCTTTTGTGCAGTCCTACAAGAACACATTTATGACACGAAGAAAGCAAGATAAAAGAAAGCAAGTCTGGGGGCTGGTGAGATGGCTCAGAGAGTAAGAGCACCCGAGTGCTCTTCCGAAGGTGATAAGTTCAAATCCCAGCATCCACATGGTGGCTCACAACCATCCGTAACGAGATCTGGCGCCCTCTTCTGGTGTGTCTGAAGACAGCTACAGTGTACTTACATATAATAAATAAAATAAAATCTTAAAAAAAAAAAAAAAAAAGAAAGAAAGTCTGCTATAAACCAATTTATGTGCAACACTGTGAGTCCACAGGTTGCAGACCTAGCAATGACAAAAAAGGAAGACACACACTACTCAGTGCTCTGTTAAAAACTCAGAAGCCGGGCATGGTGGTGCACGCCTGTAATCCCAGCACTCGGGAGGCAGAGGCCGGCGGATTTCTGAGTTCAAGGCTAGCCTGGTCTACAGAGNGAGTTCCAGGACAGCCAGGGCTACACAGAGAAACCCTGTCTCGAAAAACAAACAAACAAACAAACAAACAAAACTCAGACATGGTAGGACAGAGTAGTTCCCTTGGGGGAGAAACCTATAGCTATTAACTTCCTCCACTTAGCAGCCCAAATGCCCATTAGAACTTAATATTTAAAATAAATTACTTAAAAAAACAAACAAACAAAAGAACTCAATATGCACGGCAAACATGTTGGGGATTGGTTCTAATGCTTTGATTTAATTGGGAATTTGTGTGTCCAAACGCTGAAGGTCCTTGTACTCAATTGGGTTTTGATTGATCAATAAAGATGCCAGTGGCCAATGGCTGGGCAAAGGAAGATGGGGTGGGACCCTTAGATTGCATGGACTAGGATGATAGAGATTGAGGGGGCAGGGATGGGGAGGGGAGAGAGGGGGCAAATAAAATAAATCTTTTTTTTTTTTAATTATTTTATTTATTATATGTAAGTACACTGTAGCTGTCTTCAGACACTCCAGAAGAGGGCGCCAGATCTCGTTACGGATGGTTGTGAGCCACCATGTGGATGCTGGGATTTGAATTTATCACCTTCGGAAGAGCAGTCGGGTGCTCTAACCCGCTGAGCCATCTCACCAGCCCCCAAAATAAATCTTAAAAAAAAAAAAAAAAAGCCGGACGTGGTGGCGCACGCCTTTAATCCCAGCACTCGGGAGGCAGAGGCAGGCGGATTTCTGAGTTTGAGGCCAGCCTGGTCTACAAAGTGAGTTCCAGGACAGCCAGGACTAGACAGAGAAACCCTGTCTCAAAAAACCAAAAAAAAAAAACAAAAAACAAAAAACAGTTTAGAAGCTGGGTGTGGTGGTGCACGCCTTTAATCCCAGCACTTGGGATGCAGAGGCAGGCGGATTTCTGAGTTTGAGGCCAGCCTGGTCTACAGAGTGGGTTCCAGGACAGCCAGGAATATACAGAGAAACCCTGTCTCGAAAAACCAACCAACCAACCAAACAAACAAACACCAGTTTAGAATCCCAGCACTCAGGAAGCAGAGGCAGGGTGATTTCTGTGTTCAAGGCCAGCCTGGTCTACAGAGTGAGTTCCAGGATGGCCGGAACTGCATAGAGAAATCCTGTCTTAAAAAAAAAGAAATTGTATACATGCATGCAAATGATATAAGTCTTGGAGAGGGAGAACTGGTTTCTCAGGGAGTGGAGCAGAGTCATGGGGTTCCTGCACAAGCCTTGGAACTAGAACAAAGGAACCCGGCCACCACCAGAGAAAGCCTCAGCTCAAAGATGCTGGGAGCCCCTGCTGTGCAAAGAGGTTGGCTGGTTCCCTGAAGGTGCTAGGAGGAAGACCATGAGAATCGGACTGTAAAAGCTGCCTGCCACCAGCCACCAGATAAAGGATAGAGATTTATAAATTTGATTTGTTTTTAAGGATAGAAGGGAACATATAGATTTTGCCTGAGCCATGAGGGGATGTGTTCTAAACTGATACAAAGATTTTTAAGCTGAGAAGCTGGGAGCCCTGCTGTGCAAAGAGTCAGGCTGACTGCTAGGAAGAAGACAATGAGAGCCAGAGAGCCAGGTGGTAGATGCAGCCTGCTCATACAAGCCAATAATCAAAGGATAGGGATAAATAAAGTTAATTGTTTTTAAGGATAGAAGGGAAAGGTTAGGGAGATTGAATGAAAAAATGATTTAAAGAAATTTAAGAGTCAGTAAGTGCCATCAGTTCTGGCTTTAATTGCCTGCTGCCATCAGCAGAGGCTGATATTAGGTATCATCAGTGCCTACTTGTCCCACCCTGAGAGATACCTGCAAAAGTACACCTTTCCCTAACTTACATAAATGTATAAATAGCTTAGTTCTTGATCTCATGTTGGTCTGGCAGGAGATAGTGGAGGAGTACTGTCTCAACACATGATATTTGTTTAGATTGCTTTAATTGCTTTGAATTATTTTAATTATCAGAATGCATGTGGTTATGAGTTTAGTGGTTATATTTAAATTCCTCTGGGACAGATATCAAGCTAAACCTTTAATGATTTCTGGTTACTGGACTAGGGACATGCTATTTTGAGAGAAAGGCTCTGTAATTATATTGACAGGAAAGGAGAAAAGGCTTTGGACCCCTTCCCAGGTGATATGGATCAAATATAACAGGGGTAGATCTCCTGAAGATCTTGGCAACAAAATTTTGAGCAAATGGAACAGGTAACTTGATTTGCTGGTTCCTCGACATGGGAGCAGCCCAGTAGCTGGCTGAGACATAACAATGTCTCTAGCTAAAACTTCAGCTAAAATTAGATAATAAATCTTGTTGGATACGGAACCCGTAAGATTCTTCGTGCCTTTCTTCATATGGCAGTAATAACGATTTATTACAATTGGTTATTGATCAAATTAACTCATAAAAGGATAGTTGTTTTTCACTTACTCAAAGAAGGAACAAAATTCATCCTTAACTGACCTGTGCACCTTGTACAATCCATACGAATATCTTTTTTTTTTTTTTTTTTTTGAGACAGGGTTTCTCTGTATAGCCCTGGCTGTCCTGGAACTCACTTTGTAGACCAGGCTGGCCTCGAACTCAGAAATCCGCCTGCCTCTGCCTCCCGAGTGCTGGGATTAAAGGCGTGCGCCACCACGCCCGGCTCTCTCTCTCTTCCTTTCTTTCTTTTCTTTCTTTCTTTTTTTTTTTTTTTTTTTTTTTTTTTTTTTTTTTTTTTTTTTTTTTTTTTTTTTTTTTTTTTTTTGGTTTTTCGAGACAGGGTTTCTCTGTGTAGCTCTGGCTGTCCTGGAATTCACACTGTAGACCAGGCTGGCCTCAAACTCAGAAATTTGCCTGCCTCTGCCTCCCGAGTGCTGGGATTAAAGGCGTGCGCCACCACTGCCCGGCCGGGTCATCGCTTTTTTAACCCTTAAATAAGGAGCTTTTGTTGGGAATTCAAACCGAGGTCTTTAGAAGGCGACCCTAGGCATCTCAGGCTGAGAGCTGGTTTGTGCTCCTCTGGAACTGTGTAAGAAGTAATCCCAGGACTCAAGGTGTCGCCCGGGCCCATACCGGGGCGGGCTGGCGGCCGCAGTGCGCAGGAGCGGAAGCTGCTCCGCCCTTCCCCCACCGACTTCCGGCTGCCTCTCTGGTTCTCCCGCCTCCGACTGTGAGGCGGTTCGTGGACGTCCCGCCATGGCACTGTCGCGGGGGTTGCCCCGGGAGCTGGCTGAGGCGGTGTCCGGCGGCCGGGTGCTGGTGGTTGGCGCGGGTGGGATCGGCTGTGAGCTGCTCAAAAACCTGGTGCTCACTGGCTTCTCCCACATCGACCTGGTGAGGCTCGGGCTCCGGGTGAATGGCGGTCTGCCTGCGGGGCCCGGGTTCCGGGCGGGAGTCAGGGTGGCGCGGCCCGAGAGGCCTGGGGGCTAGGATTACCGCGCGGGAAGCGGGCTGGTGAGCCTCGGGTCTCCGGACCTCCTGTTCGCGGCCCTCGGCTCTCTGGGCCTGCGCGCGCCGCCTCCCGAGACAGTTTCCCCAGTTACACTGGGATGCAAGAAGAGACCCTGTATATGCTGTGACTTTAATTCAAATAAGCCCCAACTTAAAATAACGATCCCGCGGCAGAGCGGTTTGCAGCCACCAGCCATAACACGCCGGGCGTGCTCACATGCATTCATTCCCGAGTCTGCCACCGGCCTCCAGGTTGCAAGTGCTGTCTGCATCCCGTTTTATTTTTAACAGCTGAGGAAAGTGAGACGCTATGAGGTTGAGTAACTTACCCTGGGGGCACGCCGCAAGTGGCTGGTTAGACTTTTTGGGGGCTCGCGCGCCTCTGGGCTGGGCATCGTGCAGATCCGTGTTTATGTCATTATAGATACTCCCTGGGGTTTGCAGGGAGTGACAGCCTGTAATCCACGCATCGGAGACTGTAGAATCGGAAGTTTGAGGTCCGCTTGGGCTACGTAGCAACATCTTACCCAGCAACATCTTACCCAAGATTTTTTTTAAAAAGTTTTTTGGTTGTCAGGATTCTTAAGTTTTGCGTTCGCATAATGTGCAATGACAGGAAACCGCTGTAATTTGTGAATGTGTTGGAGATATTATATGAACCTTGGATGTGAATTGAAGATGCCTTAAGGTTTAGCAGAAACACGGGATGAAATTGCAGGTGTCAGGGTTCAACCGAGGCTGAATTGGAGGGAAGCATTCTTCATTGGTCAGGCTTCACACCCAGTTTTGGTCCATAGAAAATAGTATGCTGGTAAAGCTTGATGCTATTTTAAGAGTAGATTTTTCAGTAGACAGGAGTGAATTGAAAAATAAATGCTTGTTCTCTGTTTTAACTTATTTTTCGTTAAATTTTGTAGTGAACTTTGAAGTACAAATGAATATTTCAATGATTATGTTCCATAATTTTCCCAAACTGCTCTAAACTTTAGGATGTTTGATGATGAGAACATTTTGTTGCTTATGTAAGTTTGTTGAAATAGAATGCAAATGATGTTTTTTTTCCTTTAAAGTAGCAATTAGATTAAAATTTAATTTTACTTTAAACTTTTTCCTTTAGTTTATGTGTATGGGCCATTTGCCTGCATTGTGTCTGTGCCTGGTGCCCCCAGAGGCCAGAAGGGAGTGTTGGATCCTCTGGAGCTGGTGTTAGAAAATGGCTGTGACCCACCATGTCGAGACTGAAAATTGAACCCCTGGTCATATGCAAGAGCAACCAGCACTCTTAACTGTTGAGCCATCTACAGCTCCTAGACTAGATTTTAAACTTTACTTATTTATTTTACCATACATAGGGCATTTTCTGCAACAGTCTCAAGTAATCCTGAGTGAATGTGTAGATAAAGAATTAATGTGAGTGTGGTGGCTTACATCTTTATTCCCAGCACTAGGAGGCAGAGGCAGGCTGACCTCTGTATTCTGTATGTTCCAGGCCAGCCTGGTCTACAAAGAGAGTTCCAGGGGAGCTCTTACACAGAGAAACCATCTCAAAAAAAACCAAAAAAGAAAGAAAGAAAGTGACTAACATGTTCCATAGTGCTTAATGAGAAATGAACATGGCACAGTAAATCAGAAATTATCACACAGATGGGTGTTTTTTTGTTTGTTTGTGTGGAGGCCAGAGGACAACTTCAAGGTTCGTTCTCCTGGAGCATTGTCGGGCAGTTAACTGAGGCAGGGTCTCTCTCTACCCTGGAATTCTGCAGATGTACTAGGCTGACTGGCTAGTGAGTCCAGGAATTCCTCCTAGCCCCACTGCCCTGGCTCTGGGATTGCAAAGGCTTACCATTGTGCCCAGCTTGTTTTAATGTGGCTTTTGGAGTATCAAACTCTGCTCCTTGTAGCTGGCAGTGCAGCCACTTTTTTTTTTTTTTAAAGACTTATTTATTTAATATATGCAACAGAGAGACATACCAGACACTCCAGAAGAGGGCGCCAAGATCCCATTACAGATGTTTGTGAGCCACCATGTGGTTGCTGGGGATTGAACTCGGGACCCCTGGAAGAGCAGTCTGTGCTCTTAACCTCTGAGCCATCTCTCCAGCTCCTGCTGCTGCTCCTCCTCCTCCTCCTCCTCCTCCTCCTCCTCCTCCTCCTCCTCCTCCTCCTTTTTACGATTTATTTATTTGTGAGTACACTTCAGACATGCCAGAAGAGGGCATCAGACCCAATTACGGATGGTTGTGGGCCAGCATGTGGGTGCTGGGAATTGAACTTAGGACCTCTGGAAGAGCAGCCAGTGAGTGCTCTTAACTGCTGAGCCATCTCTCCAGCCCCAGGGCAGCCACTTTACTTCCTTCAATCTCCTTGGCCTAGAAAACTATTTATTTACTGAATTTTGAGGCAGAGTCTCTGTGTGTAGCCCTGGTTGGTCTAGAACTCATTATGGACACCAGGCTGACCTTCAACTAACAGGTAACTGAGTGCACCACCTTGCCCACCCAGAAATTTCTATCTATTTATTTATTTATTTTATTTTATTTTTTTTTGAGATATAGTTTCTCTGTGTAGCCTTGGCTGCCCTGGAACTCACTTTTTAGACAGTCTGACCTTGAACTCAGAGATCCTGCCTCTCAAGTGCTGGGATTAAAGGCGTGCGCCACCATGCCCAGCTTATTTTTATTTCTATGATTAACATTTCATTTACTTATTATGGGGCACTTGTGTGCACATTTGCATGGGAATGGAAGTCTTCGGACAACTGGACTCACCCTTTGGGTTCAGTGGATTGACCCGGCACCTGAGCCTTCCCCACACAAGCCTACCGCTTGAATCCCAGAGTGAAAAGAATAAGGGAGTGACCCAGGTTGCTGGCTATCTGAATGTGTAGATAAAGAATTAATGTGAGTGTGGTGGCTTCCATCTTTATTCCCAGCACTAGGAGGCAGAGGCAGGCTGACCTCTGTATTCTGTATGTTCCAGGCCAGCCTGGTCTACAAGGGGAGCCAAGGCTGTTACACAGAAACCATCTCAAAAAAAACCAAGAACGAAAGTAACTAACATGTTCCATAGTGCTTAATGAGAAATGAACATGGCACAGTAAATCAGAAATTATCACACACATGGATGGTTTTTTGTGTGTGTGTGTTTGGAGGCCAGAGGACAACTTAAAGGTTCGATCTCCTGGGGCATTGTCAGCAGTTACTGAGGCAGGGTCTCTCTACCCTGGAACTCTGCAGATGTACTAGGCTGACTGGCTAGTGAGTCCAGGAATTCCTCCTAGCCCCACTGCCCTGGCTCTGGGATTAAAGGCGTGCATCACCATGCCCAGCTTTTTATATTTTTAATCAAATTTTTTTTTTTTTTTCTCGAGACAGGGTTTCTCTGTGTAGCCCTGGCTGTCCTGGAACTCACTTTGTAGACCAGGCTGGCCTCGAACTCAGAAATCCGCCTGCCTCTGCCTCCCAAGTGCTGGGATTAAAGGCGTGCGCCACCACCGCCTGGCCCCATAATCTTTTTTTTTTTTTTTTTAAACCCAATTTATTATTTGTAAGTACACTGTAGCTGTCTTCAGACACTCCAGAAGAGGGCATCGGATTTTGTTACGGATGGTTGTGAGCCACCATGTGGTTGCTGGGATTTGAACTCTGGACCTTCGGAAGAGCAGTCAGTGCTCTTACCCGCTGAGCCATCTCACCGGCAAACCCCCCCCCCCCCATAATCTTTAAATGCAGTTCTTATCTGGTTAACATTTGGGTGTGAGTTGTCCAGGAACTCACTGTGGCTGCAAGTAAGCTCTGGGTTAAGCATAGTGAAGATAATGATATTGCTCAGAAATTGTTATTTCTTTATTTGTAGATTGATCTGGACACTATCGATGTTAGCAACCTCAACAGGCAGTTCTTGTTTCAAAAGAAACATGTTGGAAGATCAAAGGCTCAGGTAACTTTCCCATACTGCACTTAGGACCCTTGACCAAGGTTTCACTTAACAGACAAGAAGATTATGACTCCTGTAGAGGGAGAGAGTGGATGAAGCTAGCTCTTTTTTTTTTCTGTTTTTCTTTTTTTTTTTTTTCTGAGACAGGGTTTCTCTGTGTAGCCTTGGCTGTGAAAAAAAAAAAGAGTGAGAAGAATGAGGGAGTGACCGGGTTGCTGGCTATCTGAGAGGAGCAGAGAGCGGCTGTGTTTAGTCCTGTAACTGAGATAGCTTTTATAGCCTCCTCATATTTAAGGTTATTCCTTTACATCCCAGGGAGAAAAGGGACTGTTTTGAATATTTTCTGTGGCTTGGCGAGGTCAGAGGTCCTGCTGTCCAGTTTTCTGCCAGCGCCCTCCTCCCAACACCATTGCAATTTTTTTTTTTTGTTGTTGTTTTTGTTTTTTCTTTCTTTCTTGCAGCTCCTTTCCCAGCGGATATTTTTGCTGTGTCAACTTTTTTGACTAAGTTCTTCTGCTGCAGCAGCCTGTCCTAAGCTGTGTCACACCTTTGCCGTGATGTTTACCTGGATGGTTACAGAAGGCATCTTAGGCTCTTAAGTGAATGAATGGCTCATGGTTATGGCAGTTTAGTTTAGTTTAGTTTAGTTTTGCACTGCAGGGACTACGTACAGATGCTCTTCCTGAGTTAAAGCTCTGGCCTCATGGTGCCTGTTTTTTCTGAAGCTTGCCATTTATGTAGAAGTGTGTATAGTCACATGTAGGGGAAATTAATTTTTTTCCCCCCTTGTTCCGGTCGACCCGCTCGCTCCGGCCAGCCCCGCTCACTCCGGTCGGTCTGTCCTGTCCAAGAATTCGTTTATTATTTATTCTTCATAAGTACGCTGTAGCTGACTTCAGACACACCAGAGGAGGGCGTCAGATCTCATTACGGGTGGTTGTAAGCCACCATGTGGTTGCTGGGATTTGAACTCATCATTTCACCAGCCCGGGGGAAATTAATTTTATGAGTACTAATATACTTGGTGAGACCTTATTGCAGTTTTTGTACATAAATAGAATTAGCACATTATAGGTGAAGCATCCATGTATATGTCAGTCAGATTTCAAATGTTAACAATGATTTACTGTTGCTTTTCCCAGGTTGCTAAAGAAAGTGTGCTCCAGTTCCACCCCCAAGCGAACATTGAGGCCCACCATGACAGCATCATGAAGTATGCATATCATTTTGTTACAACGCTGTTTGCTATGAATTCTTTTTTTTTTTTTTTTTTTTTTTTTTTAAGATTTTATTTATTTATTATCTATAAGTACACTGTAGCTATCTTCAGACACACCAGAAGGGGCATCAGATTTCATTACAGATGGTTGTGAGCCACCATGTGGTTGCTGGGATTTGAACTCATGACCTCTGGAAGAGCAGTCAGTGCTCTTAATTGCTGAGCCATCTCTCCAGCCTATGAATTCTTAATTAAGTCTTTAAAGTGTAAGGCATTTTTCTCTGGCGTGTATGTGCACCCTGAGTCATTCTGCGTTCTTATGATAACGTCTAGATACTTACATGATGAGTCTGTGCCCACATAAGTGCCATTCTTATTACCATTGGCTGTACATTGGAATTATTTAGCTAAGAGAGGGTTTTTTTGTTTGTTTGTTTTGTTTTTTTAGCTAAGAGAGGTTTTAATGTCAGTAAGGAACTTAATTGGAAGCTTAGAAAGAACAGTTCTTTGATGCCTGAGGATCCTCTGAGATTGTATAGTGAGTGTCTGACTGTACTTATTTCAGTGATGACAGATAAGTCTGTCCTTATGGAGGTGTCAGAGCAGGGTTCCGTAGGTGTGCTCCCCACACTAGTCCCTATATGAACGGCTAGAATTAGAGCCTTACACTTTCTCAGGGCATTTGTCTCTTGGGCTATTTCTAATTTTCTGAATGTTTGCTTTGCAGACCTGCCTATTGCTCTATGACTCTCTTACCCCATGGCTCTTTCCCATTGCTGCTAAAAGCAGAGCCCCTCGGGGCCTGAACCCTGCCTGATGGTGACCATGTGAGGTGAAGCCTTAGGCCAGCAGATCCTGGGAATGTGCTCCTAGGATGTTCCCAGGCACTTGCTGCCCCAGAAGTCAGTGTGCTGGGAGGCACAGTGAGGCTAGGCCAGCTTTCTGCCAGTTGAAGAGTTTGTCTTGATGCCTTAGGTAGCTGGTCAGAAAGGAGAGAGATTTGAGAATAGTTCCTTTAAGCTATGTTTTTGTTAAGACAACCCCAGCCTTCCTGTATCTATGGCATATACTCCCACCAACAGTTATTTTTACAGTTATTTATCACTTTCAGGACTATACTGAGAAAATCATACATTAGGCCAGTTTTGGTGACTTTTTTTCCCCCCATTTTGCATTCCAGCCCAGACTATAATGTGGAGTTTTTTCGACAGTTTATATTGGTCATGAATGCATTAGATAACAGAGGTAAGGCGATTAATGTTTTATGTCTCATTGCTTCCTCTTCCCATGGCAAAGTGTTAGAGTTAGTGTCCAAGTGTGAGTTAGAACTTAGGAGACATGCTGGGCAGTGGTGGCACACGCCTTTAATCTCAGCACTTGGGAGGCAGAGGCTGGCGGATTTCTGAGTTCCAGGCCAGCCTGGTCTACAAAGTGAGTTCCAGGACAGCCAGGGCTATACAGAGAAACCCTATCTCGAAAAAACCAAAAAAAGAAAAAAGAACTTAGGAGACCCAAAAGGAAACAAGAACAGCTGGCATTTAGGGGTGGGTGACAGTCTCATTCTACCCCAAGCCAATTTGGAACTCACTATGTTCCCCGACACTGGCCCTAAACTGGTGGCAATCCTCCTCTCAGTCTCTGGCATAAGCTTCAGCCTCCCAGTGTAGACTACTCCAGTTAAAGGCTGATTCTAGAATTACTCTAGCTGTGTCTATACCATAAGAGCCTAGACCAAATCTTCACAGGTACAGCAGATCTATATCTGGAAAGATCGGCATGTTGGGCATGTCTTTTATCCCATTACTTAGGAGGCAGATGTAGGTGGATCTGGTCTAGTCTGCCCTGTGTAGCAAGCTGCGGGCCATCTAGGACTACGTGGTGAATCAACAAAGTAGTGTGCAAAGTGTCCATAGTAATTTCTAAAAGGGAGGACACTGAAAGTGGAAGGATTCTTGGACTGTTCTCCATCTTCTGTATCCCTTATCCACCAAGGATTACTTAATGGAAGCGTAGTAGCATGTTATAGAATGCATGGAAATGGTTTGTGCAGCTCACACCTTCTTAATGCTTTTGATGGTTTTATTTGCATACATTATATATATATATATATATATATATATATATATATATATATATATATATATATATATATATATATATATATATATACATACATTTATGTGAATAGGTGTGTTATCTGCATGTATGTCTGTGTAATGTGTGCTGCCCCAGTGCTCAAAGATTCCAAAAGAGGAGGCCAGATCCCCTACACTGAATTTACAGGCAGTTTTGAGCTACCTTATAGTTGCTGGGAACTGAACTCTGAATTTTAGAAGTCTTTTTCTAGAGTGAATTTGCAGTATTAATTCCTCAGTTGTAGTTTTGTTGAGTGTTCCTGTAATGACCAAGGCTGTAGCCCACTGTTGCAGCCCTAACAGGCAGAAGTGGTCAAGTTACATTCCCATAGTCACAATGAGCATGTGCTGTATTGAAAGCAAGAAATGTTTGTAATTGTCATCTGAACTTGGTGTCATCAGGAACTCTTGCTCACCACTGTGTTCTTTCAGCTGCACGAAACCACGTGAATAGGATGTGTCTGGCCGCTGATGTGCCTCTCATTGAGAGTGGGACTGCTGGATATCTCGGACAGGTGACCACTATCAAGAAGGTGAAGAGACACTTTGATTTTCCGCTTACTTGAGACCTGGGAAGGAAAGAAGCTTTGGGTTTGTATAGAGTCAGCATCTCAGGTGTAGAGATTTCATGCCAGATAAGACATGATGATTCTTGGGTCTCTGGGTTCATTCAGTTTAGAAACTCCCTACCCTTAATAAAGCCTAGGTCGATCTAAAGGCAAGGGAAGAGAGTGTTTGACTCTACCGATTTGTTACCTTAATTTATCTGTTAAAATCCTTAGACCAAGCTGGGCATGGTAGCAGACAACTTTAATCCCAGCACTTGGGAGGTAGAGGCAGATGGAACACTGAGTTCAAGGGCAGCCTGGACTACAGAGTAAGTGCCAAGACAGCCAGGGCTACACAGAGAAACCCTCTCTCAAATTAACAAAAGGAGGAAAGACCAAAACTAACAACAACAAATCCTTAGACTGACATAACAAATTGTACAAAAATTGTACAAAGTCATGGACTTTGTGTCGTGTTGTAGATGACAGACAATAAACCAGACTTCTAAAAGTTTCAATGAGAGCCAGGCATGGTGGCACAAGCCTTTAATTTTCTGCAACCGGAAGCAGAGACGGTAGGATCTGATTTCAAGGCCAGTCTGGTCTATATAGTGAGATCCTGTCTTCAAAACAAATCAGATCTTACTTTTGGGCTAATGATCTAGCTCAGCAGGCACTTGCTGCCAAGCTAGGCCAGCTGAGTTTGAGCCCTTACCTTTACACTCTCTCGTTGGAAGGAGAAAACAAACTTCCACAAGCTACCCTCTGGTTTGCACACACACACACACACACACACACACACACACACACACACTAAATATAGTAAATCATGTTAACTTGTGGGTTTGGGAGTCTAGTTCAGCTGTAGAATTGGTTAGTCCTAAATCTAGGTCAGTGACGTTAATTTTATCTAAAGGAGTCTGGGTACGCAAGTCTGAAGAGAACTGAAATCATCTGGGTGTATTTGTGAAATAGTTTAAGCATTTAAGTAAAACTAAAGAGCAAAAGAGGATGGTGAACACTCATTGACCTCTGGTTATAATATCCTGGGATTGGAATTGGTTTGCTCTTCAGGAATAAACATTAAAGATTACGTTTGAAGAATTCCTTTGCAGATTTGAAGCTTTTTTTTTTTTTTTTTTTGAGACAGGGTTTCTCTGTGTAGCCCTGGCTGTCCTAGAACTCACTTTGTAGACCAGGCTGGCCTCGAACTCAGAAATCTGCCTGCCTCTGCCTCCCAAGTGCTACCACGCCTGCTTCTGGTGTGCTCGTTTTTATGAGACTTTAAGGGTATTGGGATATGAGAATATTTAGGGTATTAACAGATCAAAATCTTTTAATTTTGATTGACATCTTTAAATAGTGGTTTTTTTGTTTTTAAGATTTGTTTATAAGCTGGGCGTGATAGCGCATGCCTTTAATCCCAGCACTCGGGAGGCAGAGGCAGGTGCAGGCGGATTTCTGAGTTCGAGACCAGCCTGGTCTACAAAGTGAGTTCCAGGACAGCCAGGGCTATACAGAGAAATCCTGTCTCAAAAAACAAACAAACAAACAAACAAAAAAGTTTATTATGTATACAGCAGCCTGCCTGCATTTATGCCTCCACACCAGAAGAGGGCATCAGATCTCATTACCGATGGTTGTGAGCCACCACATGGTTGCTGTAAACTGAACTCAGGACCTCTGGAAGAACAGCCAGTGCTTTTTTTTTTTCCCCTTGTTCCTGTCGACCCCGCTCGCTCCACTCGACCCCGCTTGCTTCCGCTTGTTCTAGCCGGCCCCACTCGCTCTGCTCTGCTCGGCTCTGCTTGCTCCAGTTGGCCCTGCTCTTTCTGGCCCACAGTTCGGCCCCACTAGTGGCCGTCCTCGTTCGGCTCCGCTCGCTCCGGACAGCCTTGCTTGCTCCGGTTGGTCTCTCCGGTCCAAGGATTCATTTCTTCTTATTCTTCATAAGTACGCTGTAGCTGACTTCAGACGCACCAGAGGAGGGCGCCAGATCTTGTTACCGGTGGTTGTAAGCCACCATGTGGTTGCTGGGATTTGAACTTATCACCTTCGGAAGAGCAGTCGGGTGCTCTAACCCACTGAGCCATCTCACCAGCCCCAGCCAGTGCTCTTAACCTCTGAGCCGTCTCTCCAGCCCTCCTTATAGTAGGGAGTCCTGGTTCTGTCTTAGCTATGGTTGTAGTCACTTCATTTAGCCTTTGTATTCTTTGTGTACAATAAGGATTTTGCAGTCACTAGTTTAAAATTTTTTCTTGACAACATAAAACCCAGTTGAAATATGAATGAAGGGATGGAGTGTCTACCTTATAATCACCATGGTGTAACAGCTTTCCCATGTCCTAATGTTCTAGGGTGTGACTGAGTGTTATGAATGTCATCCTAAGCCTACCCAGAGAACGTTCCCTGGCTGTACGATTCGGAACACGCCTTCAGAACCTATCCATTGCATCGTATGGGCCAAGTATTTGTTCAAGTAAGAGTTACATATTTCTGGCATATTTTTCAGAACTGATCATGGAAAGTGAGGCCATTTTTATTTAAATACTCTTATAAAGTTGTGTTTACAGTGGTTAAATATGGTGAAGAGACAGCAGTGGCTTTCCTGGGTCTCACTCAGACAGCATTCTTAGCATGCTGTGGGCGAAATTTTAGATGTTTAGTCTGGTATTGGACACAGGCATGCAACTAAGCTTGTACGAATGTATATATTTGGAAATATGAAAACATACTTATAAATAACCCATTGGTTAAACAAGAAATCACAATGGAAGTTAAAAATACTTAGTGGGGCTGTGGTGAAACTCAGTGGCATAGTGCTTGCCTGGTATGTCTGAGGCCGTGGTTTAGATCTCTAACCCTGTTCAATAACCATCCATAACCAACTCTAATGTGTAATGTTTGTGGAACAGCTAGCCAAGGGTGCCTTGTAAGTGTCCTGGTGTTAAATTATTCTTTGGCAAGGAAGCTTGTCCATCTCTGCTAACACATTTTCATATTGGAAGGTTCGGAACCTTGCAGGTACATGTGGATACACATCTCAGGTCTAGCCTTAGTGCGTGCCATGAGCAAACGGTGTGATCAGATTACAGTGCCTGGATAGTCCCAGAGTTGTGGACTGTGAGTCATCAATTGTTTACCATATCCCTGCTAAGAATTTGGACGACTGTGGCTTAGTTATTTGTGGAGCAATAATCACATTAGTTTCAAATGCCTATACCTAAAAAGTTTGTTATTGTGAAATTTGTAGCCAGCTGTTTGGAGAGGAAGATGCTGATCAAGAAGTGTCCCCTGACAGAGCTGACCCTGAGGCTGCTTGTAAGTGACTGGTGCCTTTCCTAGCTCTTTCAGTGTTTGGTTGTGATATATTTAATAGTT
Organism: Mus minutoides; assembly: GCA_902729485.2. NCBI lineage: Eukaryota > Metazoa > Chordata > Mammalia > Rodentia > Muridae > Mus > Mus minutoides. The sequence goes on along the minus strand of LR749490.1, from coordinate 4,577 downwards.
GTGCCTAAGAAAGGGGTCTTTGTGTGTAGCCCTTATATTGGAACTCCTAGGTAGACTTGGCTGTCCTGGAGCTCAGAGAGGTCCATCTGCCTCTGCCTCCCAGAGCCCAGGGAGTAAAGGTGTGCACTACAACGCCCATCCCTCATTGCTATTTTAAACCTTTTAACAAAGGAGTAGTTGAATTTCACTGATAAAGAAATCAAGACAGGACATTTCTCAGGTCTAATCAGTTGGGCTGCTCTAGTAGTAGTGCCCTGTTCTGTTTATAGGGCTGTGCTTTACACTGTTACTCTTAGTCTCGGGTCTGGAGAGATGGCTCGGGTTCAGAGTACTGTCAGCTCTTCTAGAGGACCTGGGTTCAGTTCCCAGCATCCATGTGTTGCCTCACAACCTTTTGTAACTCTAGTTCCAAGGGATGTCATACCCTTTTCTGGCCTCCAAGGGCAAAGTCAGCCATTTGGTGCACATACACACATGCAGCTCAAACCACCCATGCATGTAAAGAAAAAATTTAAATTTACAAAAACACCGAGGAGGCACAAAAAGACACTGGTATTTACCTTACTGTCCTGGAGCTCTGAATGCGTCACATACAGCTAGCTGACTTTCATGAATGACTTTTCTCCCACAGGTGAGAGTTTAATTGAATGTGAAAATACGATGCTTGTTTTGTAGGGGAACCAACAGAGGCTGAAGCTAGAGCTCGAGCATCTAATGAAGACGGAGACATTAAGCGTATTTCCACTAAGGAATGGGCTAAGTCAACTGGATATGATCCAGTTAAACTTTTTACCAAGGTTAGGTGGCTTCCTCGTACAATTTATTTTATGTGTACAAATGTTTTGCATGCAAGTGTTTGTGCACCATATGTATGCTGCTGTTCAGCTTAGAAGTGGGGGTCTGATCAGAGAGAACTAGAGTCATGGATGGTAATGAGCTGCCACGTGGGTGCTGGGAACTGAACCCTAGTCTTCTACAAAAGCAACAAGAGTTCTCTCCAGGTGCTGGCAGTGTATGCCCCTAATCCCAGCACTCAGGAAGCAGAAGCAGGAGGATCTCTGAGTTCAAGAACAGTCAGAGTTACACAGAGAAACCCTGTCTTAAAAAAAAAAACTACAAAAAAAAAGTGTTCTTAAACACCCCCCCCCCCCAAGCATCTCTCCAGCCCCAGGGCTTGAACATCTGATTAGCATGGCTTCCACTGAGCAGTCTCTCAGCAAGACTTACTTCCTTTTCTTTTGTAATTTAGTGCAGTGTGTTTAGAAGGTCTTGCACCTCTTTCCTGCTCAGATCCTCTTAGCAGTTCAGCTACTCTATGTCACCCTCCAATTCTAATCCCTTTATTCTTGATGTATACTGTTTGTTGTCTGCTGGTTGTTTCCTGAGCAGTCTCCAGGCTATCTGTGATTGGGACGCCTGGTTACTGTTCAAGCCAAGCCTCATTTCTGTTGGTTTTCATAATTACAGAACCCTTAGCTCTCCTTAGCCTCTGTTGGATCTCTTACTATTTATAAATCTAAGATGTTCCCTAACCCTACCCCCAAAACAAAAAGGGCAGAAATGGAGCACAAGCCTCTGAACACATTGCTTACATACAGAGTATTGAGAGACTGGGTTGTGGTTTATTGAGCCCTTTAGTTTGTTTCATTGGTCTTTCAACTGACCTGTGGAGTGGTTGTGGGGTTGTAAGAGGGCCTGGGCAGCCAGCAGAACTGAGGGTGCTGTACCCCTGCTCCAAATATTTGATCTTTTTCTGTGGTATTAGAAATTGTTTTTTTGTTTGTTTTGAGGCAGGGTTTCTCTATATAGCCCTGGCTGTCCTGGAATTCACTCTGTAGACTAGGCTGGCCTCGAACTCAGAAATCTGCCTGCCTCTGCCTCCCAAGTGCTGGGATTAAAGACGTGCGCCACTACGCCTGGCGGGTGTTAGAGATTGTTATTCTGCTTACATATGCTGGGCCTTTAAACCTGATTTCATGGCATAATTTTAGTAAATCAACCTAATTTGATCTGTTTTTATCAACTTGGGCACTATAAGATTAATGGGATTTGTTTATTTCAGCTTTTTAAAGATGATATTAGGTATTTGCTGACAATGGACAAACTCTGGCGCAAGAGGAAACCTCCAGTTCCACTGGACTGGGCTGAAGTGCAGAGTCAAGGTAAAGAATGTAGCTATTTCTTTTTGTACCTACTCCAGGAGCCAGCTGAAGTGCTGTGTGTCTGCATGGGGAAGATTTGGTGTGACTCCGCTCTAGCAAGAGCTGCTGCCCACCCCCCACCCCAGCAAGACCCTGCTCTCACAAGCTACCTGCTGACTCAGCTTTGTTTTGTTTGTTTTTTTAACTGTCATTGATAGGACATCATGGCTTCATTATTCCTGAAAGTGTCCTGGTCGCTGTGATTATTCTTTAAGATTTACTTCAGAAACACAATTTAAAAATTTATATTCGGGGCTGGAAAGATGGCTCAGTGGTTAAGAGAACTGACTGTTCTTCTGAAGATCCTGAGTTCAAATTCCAGCACCCACATGGTGACTTAGAACCATCGATAGTGAGATCTGGTGCTCTCTTCTGGGGTGTCTCAACAGTGTGCTTAAATATAATAAATTTTTATTTATTTATTTATTTATTTTGTTTTGTTTTGTTTTTGTTTTTCCAGACAGGGTTTCTTTGTATAGCCCTGGCTGTCCTGAAACTCACTTTGTAGACCAAGTTGGCCTCGAACTCAGAAATCCGCCTGCCTCTGCCTCCCAAGTGCTGGGATTAAAGGTGTGTGCCACCACGCCTGGCTAAATAAATCTTTTTTAAAAAAAAGTTTATATTCAAGGAAATAAAACAATTGTGACTACTTCTTGTCACTGGGATACTGTCCTTTATGTGAACTATGCTGCAGCTGACAGCCTGGTTAATAAAGAGTAAAATTGGACATGTGGAACCATGACCGACAGCTTCCACTTAACCATGTTAACCATGCTGGGCACAATAGGATGCTCATCCTTCATCCTTTATATTTATTTGCCAACTATGTGGGTATGTGCACATGAGTGTGGGTTCTCACCAAGGCCAGAAGAGCAGCCAGTTCTCATAACTGCAGTCGCGTGTCCAGCCCTGCCGTTATATTCTTGAATGTCCCCAAAATACTGTGCAATCCTGATGTGGTGTCAGAGCATCTGCAACCTCAGCAGTTTCCTTGTGTAAATGCTCATAGTGACAACATTGAGAAATTTGTCTCTTTTTATAAATCTTAATGGCCACAAGTTGAATCTGTTGAATAGAGCAAGATGGAATTTAGTAAACATTCCTGTTCGTTTTTAGGAGAAGCCAATGCTGATCAACAAAATGAGCCCCAGTTGGGTTTGAAAGACCAGCAGGTTCTGGATGTAAAGAGCTATGCGAGTCTGTTTTCAAAGAGCATCGAGACTCTGCGAGTCCATTTAGCTGAGAAGGGGGATGGAGCTGAGCTCATCTGGGATAAGGTTTGTTTTGAAATATGTCTTTTTTTTATTTTGGTGACAGGCTTTCTCTGTATAACCCTGGCTGTCCTGGAACTCACTCTGTAGACCAGGCTGGCCTCGAACTTAGAAATCCACCTGCCTCTGCCTCAGATACCTCACTTGTGTTGTTCCTGTGCTCCAAGAGAAGCTAACAGTTTGAGGTGTTACCTGTTTGATTTGATGCCTTCATCTCCAGTTGTTCTATTAGAATTCGAATTTTCTGTGCATGAACTTAAATATCACAAACTTTTATTTTGTCTTTTTAGTAACATACTTACTTTTTCTTATGGTTACATTGACTAGAACATAATTTATTTCAGTGGGATGTTTGACTAACTTAGAAAAACAGTTGTTAAGTCCTCTGCTTTTGGAGTCAGCAGCTCATTTGCCTGATCTGACCTAAATAATTTTTTTTTTTTTTTCTGCACAAACACACACACTCCAGACAGAGTGTAGGTCCTTGTCTGTGCTGAGACATATTGGCAGCTTATGCAACAGGGTCTTAGTGGGTAGCCCAGGCTGGCCTTAACAGTCGAAAGCATGTGCTGCCACACTCAGCTCTAAGATTGCCTTTCTATTGAAGTGAGTAGGGTATTTCAGAAGTCTGACCCACTTGTGGACTCCAGCACTTAGGAGGCTGCTGCAGATTGTGTTTGAGGCTGTCCTGGCCTAGGCTAGTGAGTGAGCCTGTCTCAAAAGCAAATCGGAAAGGCCTCTCAGTGTACAAATAAGATGACATTGTTTTGTTTTGTTGTGTTGTGTCTAAGACAGGCTCTCTCCTTCAAGCCAGCCTCAAAGGCCTATCACATACGCAAATCACTTTGCCCAATTCAAGTGATGCTGGAGATTAAATTCAGGGCCTCACAAGTGCTACGGGGATACTCTGCCAACTTAGTTTTGTTCTTGGGAAGATGTAGTTTTGTTTTTTTTTTTAAGTGAGAGTTCATTGAAATTAATTGTATTTTAATTGCAGGTGAAATTGGTTACATGATAAAGTTTGTTTATTCCTACAGTGACTAAGTTTTGTAGGGGCTGAGGGTGTGTCTGTAGCTCTTCAGTGGAGTGTTTACTTGCTTGGTGT
>LR749491.1:6419105-6475386 GCA_902729485.2 Mus minutoides | reverse complement strand
GAGGAGTGTTCCCCTTTCTCCACATCCACGCCAGCATCTGCTGTCACCTGAATTTTTGATCTTAGCCATTCTTACTGGTGTGAGGTGGAATCTCAGGGTTGTTTTGATTTGCATTTCCCTGATGATTAAGGATGTTGAACATTTTTTCAGGTGCTTCTCAGCCATTCGGTATTCCTCAGTTGAGAGTTCTTTGTTTAACACTGTGCCCCACTTTTTAATGGGGATATTTGATTCTCTGGTGTCCACCTTCTTAAGTTCTTTATATATATATTGGATATCAGTCCCCTATCCGATTTAGGATTGGTAAAGATCCTTTCCCAATCAAAAGACAGTCTTATTTCCTGTTATCATCTGCTTTAAGTTTCAGACAGTCATATTGCTATGAGACTGTAAGCTATCTAAGGCAGTAGGCTTTCTTAAACATCTTTCTATCCCTATAACTGAGTCACATACTCGACCACGATAGTTTTGGCTACTGGAAGTAGGACATATAGTTTAAGGATATTGAAAAATATGTATATTTTAAAATGTAGAATCAATATACCAAGGAGAAAATCATTATGAGGCTGTGCTTTCCCCCAGGGCAACATTGAGGTTTCCTTTTTATTTTTTTCCAACTTTTATTAGATATTTTCTTTATTTACATTTCAAGTGTTATCCAGAAAGTTCCCTATGCCCTCCCCCCACCCGGCCCCACTCCCGTACCCACCCGCTCCCACATCTTGGCCCTGGCGTTCCCCTGTACTGGGGCATATAAAGTCTGCATGACCAAGGGGCCTCTCTTCCCAATGATGGCCAACTAGGCCATCCTCTTCTATATATGCAGCTAGAGACATGAGCTCAGGGGGTACTAGTTAGTTCATGTTATTCTTCCACCTATAGGGTTGAAGATACCTTCAGCTCCTTGGGTACTTTCTCTAGCTCCTTCCTTGGGAACCCTGTGTTCCATCTAATAGCTAATTGTGAGCATCCACCTCCATGTTTGCCAGGCACTGGTATAGTATCCCACGAGACAGCTATATCCGAGCCCTTTCAGCACTATCTTGCTGGCATATGCTATAGTGTCTATGTTTGGTGGCTGATTGTGGGATGGATCCCTGGCAGCCACAGTCATTGGGTCCATCCTTTGAATTCAGCTTCACACATGATCTCTGTAACTCTTTCAATGTGTACTTTGTTAAAAAACTGCATGGTACTGGTACAGCAACAGACAGGTAGATCAATGGAATAGGATCGAAGACCCAGAAATGAATCCACACACCTATGATCACCTGATCTTTGACAAGGTAGCTAAAACTATCCAGTGAAAAAAGAGACACAGCCTTTTCAACAAATGGTGCTGGCACAACAGGCAGCTATCATGTAGAAGACTGGGAATTGATCCATTCTTATCTCCTTGTACTAAGGTCAAGTCTAAGTGGTTGAAGGACCTCCACATAAAACCAGAGACACTGAAACTTATAGAGGAGAAAGTGGGGAAAAGCCTCGATGATATGGGCACTGGGGAAAAATTCCTGAACAAAACAGCAAAGGCTTGTGCGGTAAGATCAAGAATTGACAAATGAGACCTCATAAAGTTGCAAAGCTTCTGTAAGACAAAAGATACTGTCAACAAGACAAAAGGACCACCAACCGATTGGGAAAGGATCTTTACCAATCCTAAATCAGATAGGGGGCTGATATTCAATATATATAAAGAACTCAAAAAGGTGGACACCAGAATATCAAATATTCCCATTAAAAAGTGGGGCACAGAGTTAAACAAAGAATTCTCAACTGAGGAATACCGAATGGCTGAGAAGCACATGAAAAAATGTTCAACATCCTTAATCATCAGGGAAATGCAAATCACAACAACCCTGAGATTCCACCTCAAATCAGTAAGGATGGCTAAGATCAAAAATTCAGGTGACAACAGATGCTGGCGTGGATGTGGAGAAAGAGGAACACTCCTTCATTGTTGGTGGGAATGGAAGCTTGTTCAACCACTCTGGAAATCAGTCTGGTGGTTCCTCAGAAAATTGAACATAGTACTACCGGAAGATCCTGCAATACCTCTACTGGGCATATATCCAGAAGATATTCCATCTGGTAATAAGGACACATGTTCCACTATTTTCATAGCAGCCTTATTCATAATAGCCAGAAGCTGGAAAGAACCCAGATGCCCCTCAACAAAGGAATGGATACAGAAAATGTGGTACATTTACACAATGGAGTACTACTCAGCTATTAGAAACAATGAATATATGAAATTCCTAGGCAAATGGATCATCCTGAGTGAGGTAACCCAATCACAAAAGAACTCACATAACATGTACTCACTGATATGTGGATATTAGCCCAGAAACCTAGACTACCCAAGATACAATTTACTAAACATATGAAACTCAAGAAGAAGGAAGGTCAAAATTTGGACATGTCACCCCTTTCCTAGATTTTTTTTTAAGTGTAGCAGTAAGAGCAACATTACAACAACTGCACATTTGGCTCCAGCTTTGAAACATTCTCCGGCTTCCACCTTTGGCCCTCACCTGTCTCAGTGTGTTTAGCACCTGGTCAGATAACACAGAACACCCCCGCTACGCACACACACATAATTCAGAATCTTCATCTACAGAAGACAAACTCTTCCATGATTTGCTGCACCCTGGACAATTTTTTTTTAAGTTAAGATTCTTTACTAGATATTAGTTCAGGCAGATGCCCAGGTTCTGCGATCCCCTCTCCCTATAGGTCACAGTGAGCAGGTTTCTTCAGAAGAACCTGAGAGGCTGAGAGTACTGAGCCCCAGGGTCAGAAGCAGAACTGGAAAGCCTCCAATACATTCTGCTTACATGTTTCCAGGCTGGGCAGCAGGAAGGAGAGGCCCATGATGTGCCAGGGCTCTCCATCAGACACCATGGAGGTTTGGTAGGACAGCAGCTGTACACCCGCCTCGATCATAGTGGGCAGCATCACAGGGTTGGAGGGCTGGGCCCTGCATAGTGGCACCTCTGGTCTGAAGACAGCTCCATTGAGCACCTGCCCGCAGCTTGGTAGGGGGCACCTGCCAGGCACCCTGGACACTTTTAAGTCTTCATGCTCTAGCTTCAGACACACCCCAGATCACCCTCTTCAGCATACACAAAATACTCTTCATTTCTGGTTATGGGTGAATGGTGAGCTGTCCCAGTATTTCTGTACCAGAGCAATCCTTTTCACGGTTTCTACTGACATTGACATTTATAGGAAACCCTGACATCCCTAGAAAAGTAAAAGAGGAGGACTTCTGCAGCAGTGATGCTGTGCAAAAGAAGGACCAGGGCAGTAATCAAGGTCAGAAGGAGAAAGAACTTCTATGAGATTACTAATATTTTTGTTTAACTATGCTGTTATCGTTGCCATACATGAATGGAAACACAGTCCAGATGTAATTAATACCTTAACAAATTTGCATTTCAATCTTACAGCCTCTAGGTCCCTTAACTATATCAGATTGCCTTATCTTTTTTTTTTTTTTTTTTTTTTTTTTGATTAGTGATAAGTAAAATGGTGTTTGGATGTCTCTTCACAAAAAGAAAAACAGTACAGTCCAAAACCATATGTTGACTGGGTACTTCAGTTGATAGCTTCCAGGGGAAGGAGAATCAGCGTTCTTTGAGGGTTCAGCCCTGGTAGTCAACCATGCTCTTCTGAATCCCACAGCCCATAAATGTGTGGGCTACACTAATTAGGCTACGAAGAGAAAGAGAAGAGCTGGAGGGAATTGGGAGAGGATGTAACGCAGTGCTAGGTGTGAGAGGTCAGTGGCGGGGGATGGAGAAATATAATCAAAATACAATGCATGCAAAAATAAAATTCCTTAAAATTAATCAAATTATTATTATTATTATTATTATTAGGCAAAAATCAAGACTTCTCTGAAACAAAACTATACAAAAGAAAGTATGAAGAAAACAAGCAAGAAAACAAGCATGCATACAAATAAACAAACAAAAATATGGTTGTGAACTTATTCCAGAATCCTGGACTGCTTGTGAAAGGAAGATGTGTAGCAGATTTTACTGATAAGTTTAAGGGACTCTGAAGCCAAGATGCCTTGTTCATTCTTGGCTCTGCTCTTTCTTGCTGACTACACAACTTTAGACAATCATCTAATGTCCATTTTTTCACTGTCCTCTTTGCTAAACAATGCAAATTATTTTCTCCTTCAGAAAGATTCTAGAAATGACAAAGGGAATACTATACCTTTCAATATCTATACTTACATCTGTATTTATGATACAAGCAAACTCTGTGTGTATGTGTTTGTAATAGAGTCCTAGGAGTCTATATATATAAGAATTCATGAAATTTATAAAATAAAATATTCTGTGAAATAAATTAAGTTCTTTGTAAAGCCTGGGCACTCTGTATCTAGAAAAGTTTCCTTCATCATTACACAATTTCATAAAACAGGGTGTTTGGGTTTTTATTTTTTTATTTTTGTCCCGTATTCCTGGGGAAGGAAGATGAGAGCTGATGAATATTCATTGAATGCCAAGAATTCTGTTTGCATACATAAAGCTAGATATAGGTGATGTACTGCAACAATCTCAAATATCATCTGGATATAGAGTGAAAGTTTGCCTCTGATAACTAACAAAGATCAACAAATGCATTATCAAACTGCCGTGGAAATAAAATGTAGCTTAAAATGTCCCTGGGGAATGCCTGTCAATATTTTATTTATTTGTTTTTTTTGGAATATAGTCTAATATCTGAAATTTTATTATTGTGTTAAAATATGATTATGTCATTTGGATGAAACTAACAACTAAAATGTCCTTCTTAAAGAAGAGTCAGAAATATCAAATCAAAGATAATCAAATAAAAAAACAAAATATAATAAAAAAAGAGACTTATTGAGACTTAAATCTCTGACAAATAAATGTTTGATTGGGTACTTTTCAAAATCTGTTAAAATTTCATCAGCTTTGGAAGGTGATTGAATGCAGGGGATTTGAAGAATATTTTTACTGTTTTATGTCATTCAGTTGCAATGACAACCATTTTAGCTCCCAGAAAGGCTTACTATCAACTGGACACCATGGAAGTTCACACATAGCACTCTCAAAATTAATTTTGAATTTTGTCACATGGCATTTGAAGTGTTTATATTAATAGGATGTAAATCCCCATTATTCTGTAGGTAATAAAACCTTAATTGAGTAGAAAAAAATCTGAGTGATAGAACAGAGACTTTCAGCAATCCCTTACAGTGTTTCAGTGTTTCATTAAACAAAGATACCTCTAAAGTGATGGCAAATGGGATCGTATCCCTAGGCATTATGTGTAACAAATCATTAAACCAGAAATATCTGTATTTGTTCTTGTACCTTTTATTTAGGACAACTTTCTGAATTTTTCAATATCCGTACTTAAAGAACACTTTTAATCATAGCCCTAAACAACCGATGACTATAATCTTTACTGTAGAATTAATGAAAATGTTTAGCAAACTTAATTAATGGTGAGGCTGAAAGGAAAAATAGCCTGAGAAATAAAAAAGCCAAGTGCCACAATATAGTCAGGACAAGCCTACTAAGGAAATCTAAGGCTTATGAGTTACATATACTATGATCTCAAAACACCTGAGGCATTAGCCCAAGAAGACTTCTTTAAAGGAGTCCTTAAAAGGTCTCCAGTTTTACACTTGATTTAATTGAATAAGGAAACTCACCCTATTTGAAGAAGGTGAATTGTTCAAAGGCAGTAGTACTACAATTCAGTTAGGAATACCAGTTACAGAATCCAAAACACTAATAGATTCATAACTTTCTATCTCTAAAGACAATGTTTATCATCATACTCCACATCAAAAAATATTGTATGCCTAAAACATATATGTCCAGAAAATTGCAGAGCAGTTTGTTAATGGATCCTGCAAAATCTCATAGGTCTGGTCCCTTTACTCTTTCATAATGTTCTATAGATCCCATTTTCTACCTATAGAGAACCAAATCCTGGTCTTTCCACGTGGCCACTTCAAATGCTGCCCACTCTCGCCAATCCTGAGAGTCCAGAGTGAGATTTAAGACAGATGGCAGCAAATGACGCAGAACATGTCTGCCATGACACAGCTCATTCATTTCTCTCTGCATAGAAATGACCTCTATCTTTCTGCTGATGGCATAATGGATATTGAAACAGACCAGGAATCAGAAGACCAAACCCAGATTGGATGTTACAACCAACTATGTGCACATATTGAATAAGACACTTAACCTTCTTACTCAATTTTCCTCCACTCCAAACTCACTAGGCTGATAGCATAAGCTACACAGCCATTTTGTGTAACTTTTATTCTATTTTTATGGAGTCATAAAGCTTTACATTTTTTGAAAAATATCACTCAAAGATCAAATTTTAAAACATTATGGAAGAAAAGCTATTGTATATAATGTGTGGACAAATAATCTTTACCAATTATAATCTGAAAAAAAGAAAATAGTATTTCTTCAAGCCCTACCCTACCTAATCAAACTAGCTGACACTCTGACCATACCCTGGAATTATGAGTGAAAGTTCATAGCTGTAACATAAAAATATCATCTTCATACTACTATAAAAATCTTTCTTCCATAGTCTTTTGCTTTCTTATACAATCTGTTAAATCTGATACCATTATTTGGCCCCCACCCTTCCTCTTCAGCCTTAACTACTCTGCCAACCTTCCCAGGCACCATTCTGTAATAACCTCATTTCAGACTCTTGGCTTCTTTTCCTAGACACCCGCTACCCTTAACCTTCTGTCAAGCATCCCCACTTTCATGCACCTGCTTGTGTTTGACTCCACCTGCTTCCCAGTCAGAACCACAACTTGTTGCTGTTAATAATTCTCAAGTCCTGATCTTCTACTCTGATTTCTCCCTAGTGATCTGCTCAGTTTTCCCCTAAATTCTGCTATTTAATCAAAAGACAACTTCACTCTCAAAACAGTTCTCTGATAGGCTCTGGGATCTTTATGTTCCTCAAATCAAAATCCTGATACGTCCCTAAAGTTCCTACTTTATTCTGCCACTTCTGACATCAAATTCTTCATCAATCCTTGTGATTTGTGGTGACAATGTTGCCTGACTATATCTCCATCTGGTATGTTTCTTTGGCATATGAATGACTGCCATACCCTCTTAATTAATTTCTGTCAAGCTAGTTTTCCTTCTGTCTAATCCATCATCTGAATTACTGTTGAAAATTTTCTTCTGTAGCAAAAATAAGATCATGTAGCTGCCACTTCCTTATATTTTAGCAATCTAAATTTTTAAAAAGGATTAAATCCTGAATTTCATAGTATATCCACTAATACATTTCAAGTTCTAGGTTTCTCTTCATTTTCTTCTAATTCTCCATTACTGGAAGAGGAACAGAAGTTTATCTTTATTAAATATATGATTTATGCTCATGTTACAAATATATTTCAGGTTGACCAATCATTTCCTATTATGCGGGGTGTTCTTATGTACCCAGAGAGATCAATGGCACAATTCCCTCTCATCAACCCAGTCATACAATTAGACAAATATAAGGACATTGATGAGAGTAATTACTAAACAGTGAGGCACTTCTAAAAAATTCTTAATGCACGATATATGTCAGCTGGCTTTGGTATGAATTTTATGAGTTGTTCTGTTTTGTTTATCCTGCCACAAAAATAGACCATTTCTTGGTATAATCTCAGTCTCATGCATAATAAACCAAGGATTTAGTGATAATCAAATGAAACCCAGATTTTTTTTTTTTGTTTTTTTCACACCCACCAAGCTGGAAAGGGGGGAGTGAAAGTATCTTTATAAGAATTCCCCAAGAAAAGCATGAGTTTTACACACAATTCACAATAATGCTATTGTGCTTTATTGCTATACACACCATCATGGACTGTCAAAATCCAATTTCAAAAAGAAAGGGACAAGAGAGAATGAAAGTAACAAGAAATGCTAAAAATAAATAAATAAATAAATAAATAAATAAATAAATAAAATGAATTATTTGAATTTACCTAATTGCTAAGTATTTCTAATAGTGTCACTGAGCCTTGCTAATGATTTTGGTCCTCATATCTGACACTGTATACTATATTCTATTTCAAGATCTCTAAAATATGTGTGTTAGACCAAGGTATGGCCAATTTCCAAGTACTAAAAGTTTAGTTCTTGCCCATCATAACCTTCTAAACCAACAGCAACTGACTTCTTTGTTTATACAGATTACAATTTCTGTTTTATTGAGTTTTTATTGACAGTTCCCTTGGGGTTTACAATTTTACTACAATGTGAAGTGCAATGCCCATCATTAAGAAAACTATTAGACGGTCACCTTGGAGACAGGATCAAAGTCATAAAAAGTGATCTTATAGGCCCATGAACCCTAGAATGGCCAGCTTTCTCTGCAATGTCACTGGAGGCATCAGTGTATGGGGAAGAAACACAGCAATGAAGCAAGAGCAGACAGACAAACAAACAAATAAACAAGAGTTACCAAGACAGCAATGAATCAAGAGCAGACAGACAAACAAACAAACAAACAAACAAGAGTTACCAAGGCAAATCTGGGACCCAAGGACTAATCTTGGACTATGAAAACCCATTTACATTTCACACCCCTCCTTATTGTCTCATAAGGAAACCATATAGAAAGCCAAATGATTAGAAGTCGTTGACCAAGAAAGCAGAAAAACAAATCACTTATATGACAGAATGTTTAATATTATCAAATATTTATCTGCATACAAGAATGACCATAGGTAAGTTTCAACAAAGGAATGCCACTATATGAGGCTTGGGCAACATCCTACACTGTAGCACCCACAGGGACCAACATGTCACAAGCATATACGCAATCTGGCTGCATATAATTTCTTTCACAAATTTTATCATTCATTTTTTTTCTTATCATCCCTCACTTAGATAAACATCACAATTTTAAAGATATATAAACCAATATATCCAAAATATGTCTTTGCATTTGTATTTAAAGGCAATATTTAATTTATTAATTAAGACACAGAAAATGATTTATGGAAAATGCACAACCCAATATACACAAAGCAATGAGTGCTTAGAACATATACTCAGACCAATAGGATAAAGGGAAAATTAGACCGTAATGCAAATTGATTCAACATTCAAGATAATATAAACTAATGTTTTAAGTATCAACACCATCAATGATACACACACACACACACACACACACACACACACACACACACACACATATATATATATATATATATATATATATATATATATATATATATACACACACACACACACACACACTCCATCAAGACACATTTTAAGTCTCCTGTTTAGACAAGAAATATGTAACTTGGTTGTACATTTACATAAAAGTTGATATATTTCCTGTCTTTCAGTGGGAAGTAAAGAAATTTGAATTTAATATATCATGTATTTTAGATATATTGATGAAAAACATACATTCAGGATGCATGTGAAAAAGTTAAGAAATTGTTTTGTAAAAAGGTAATGAAGTAAAGCTGTCAGAATCTAATACATTGTGTTGTGTTACTGTATTAATAATTAAGTATCACAACGTAAATAGTCAGCTTTTCTAAAGCATTACTCATTTTCTTGGACATCCATCTCTATTTTAATATTTTTCTACAGGAGATATTAATGTCATATACTTATGATAAAGGAGAATTCACATAATACTATAAACAGGCTCCTGTAAAATATAAACAGTTAAGATAGTAATCCTCTCCTTTCTTCTTTTCTGCAATGACAGAGACTGTGTCATTTTTTTTAAATATACATGTATATTTACATAAAAAATAAATTTTGGTGCTTATATATGAGCTTGAATAGCTTTTTTTGATATTGTCATGTATATTATATGTACATCATATTAAATTTGACACGAAAAATTAGGTCTCTAACATCCATTTGGAGAAGCAAAAATATATAAGCATCATATTAAAATATTATGTAGGACAAAAGACAAAGACCACTATCCTCTGACTAACAGGCTATGTGAAAGCTCTTCACAAATTTCAAGGCAATAAAAGGAGCAATGCCCCTTCTTCCCCATAGTGTATGGTGGGTTTCACTATCTACACAAGCATACTACATATAGCCAGAAAAACATTTGCTGTGAATTCAGTTTTATCCTTCAAAATGCAAAGGAATTTGTACTTTTCACTCATTTTCAATTTTATAATTGATATTTAGGACTGGCTTCCATATAAAGAACTACCAGGGCTTTTTTTTTTAAGAAACTAATTGGGGGGCTGGTGAGATGGCTCAGCGGGTAAGAGCACCCGACTGCTCTTCCTAAGGTGATAAGTTCAAATCCCAGGAACCACATGGTGGCTTACAACCATCCTTAATGAGATCTGGCACCCTCTTCTGGAATGCCTGAAGACAGCTACAGTGTACTTACATATAATAAAAATAAATCTTTAAAAAAAAAAAAAAAAAGGTGGACACCAGAAAATCAAATATCCCCATTAAAAAGTGGGGCACAGAGTTAAACAAAGAATTCTCAACTGAGGAATACCGAATGGCCGAGAAGCACTTGAAAAAATGCTCAACATCCTTAATCATCAGGGAAATGCAGATCAAAACAACCCTGAGATTCCACCTCACACCAGTAAGAATGGCTAAGATCAAAAATTNAAGGAAGAGCAAAATGTGGACACGTCACCCCCTCCTAGAATTAAGAACAAAGCACACATTGAAAGAGTTAAAGGGAGCATTTGTGCACCTCAATCCAAAGGATGGACCCAACGACTGCGGCTGCCACGGATCCATCCCACAATCAGTCACCAAACATAGACACTATATCATATGCCAGCAAGATGGTGCTGAAAGGGCCAGGATATAGCTGTCTCGGGGGAAAATATACCAATGCCTGGCAAACATGGAGGTGGAAGCTCACGGTCAGCTTTTAGATGGAACACAGGGTTCCCAAGGAAGAACGAGCTAGAGAAAGTACCCAAGGAGCTGAAGGGGTCTTCAACCCTATAGGTGGAAGAATAACCATGAACTAACTAGTAACCCCTGGGCTCGTGTCTCTAGCTGCATATATAGAAGAGGATGGCCTAGTTGGCCATCAGTGGGAAGAGAGGCCCCTTGGTTATGCAGACTTTATATGCCCCAATACAGGGAAATGCCGGGGCCAGGGGGTGGGAGCGGGTGGGTAGGGTAACAGGGCCGGGAGGGGGGAGGATATAGGGAACTTTCTGGATAACACTTGAAATGTAAATGAAGAAAATATCTAATAAAAGTTGAAAAAAAATAAAAAGAAACTAATTGATTAAAAATCCTAGCCCTCCTCTTTTTCCTTGAAAATGAAACTTTATTATCACAGGCATAATCAGTTAATCTTAATTGTAACTTTGCTATGTCCTCTTGTCCTTCCAGAGTCTACAGTGTGGTTTCAATCTCAAAGAGCAACTGAGTCTTCCATATTGTTATTCAGGTAACTGTTTTATGTAGAGTTAATGTGGAAAAGAAAAAATATCCCACAATCATAAAAACCTGAATCTCTAGACAGGATGGGTGGTAGCCAGCAGGGAGGTTTGTTTTGTATTCATAGCAGGCATATGAATTTAGAGCTGTCTTAAAAACAGGTGCTAAAAGACCTATTTCTCTCTCACATTCCAGTTTATCAGCTTAAGAATCACAAAAAATCAATTTCCAGAATGATTAATGCATTTTGTTATGAGCTATATAGGTCTCCATTTTCCTTGACTGAAAAGGCCTCTTTAAAGCACATATGAATTTTATAAATTATTGTTATTCACTGTAGCATTTTAATACATGTACACATTGTGCATTGACTGTGACCTTGGTCTTTGTGAGATTTTTATTCCTTTCTAACCTACAGTCTACACTAAACTCCCTTACAAGTTCAACTCTCCACATGGTCCTTACCATTCTGTCTTCTGCCTTGCTTTTGTTAACATGATCTCTAGATCTATCTATTTTACTATAGAAGGCAGGACTTCATTCTTCCTGGCAGCTAAATAGTACTTGATACTGCGCACATCATATTTCCTTTAATTATTTGTTTGTTGAATGGACACCAAAAGCATGACAAATCTATCATAAATATTTTATAATATAACACATTAGTTCCTGCCCCTTAACTCTTATTCTAAGCTGTTTCTTCTCTAGTAGAAATTACTTATTACTATTTCCCTGCTTCTGCATTATCTAATATGATAGCCATTGGCTATCAGAGTTTAATAATGGTATTAATTAAAATTTAATGAAATTGAAACTTAGCTATCCAACAACACTTGTCACATGTCAAATGCTCGAGTGGCCACATGGTCAAGCAGCTATTGCATTGGACAGTACTGGTGTAGGCCATTTTCCCTTATCCAGAGTCACTGAGAACTAGATAAACATCAATGACAGAAGAAATCAAAACTAAACCAAGGCAGGAAAACAAAGGTTTTATAAATACAAATCTCAATCATTTTTTCATCACTCGCGATTTAGTTAAATAAAACAATGAAGTGCTAATGTATGATTAGTACCTAACATCGAATACCTTAATTTAGAGTTTGCCAAATTAAAGAACCACACAGTAAATATTTTAGGCTCTGTGGATAATCCACCACTGTCTGTACTACTTAACTATGCTGCCAGAGTGCAAAAGCTGCTTTAAACAATGTGTAATGGAATAGTCATGGCCATGCTCCCAAAAGACATCATTTACAAAACAGACAGTGGACTGAACTCTGCCTGCACATGGTAATTTGCCAAACCCAACTCAGGTTGATAGATAAGCACTTACATGCAAGGTGAAGAATTCTACAGAGGTACGCTGTGATAAATGCTATAATATGCTCAGAATCTATGGGGACACAGGGTTGACAGACAGAATTTTGACTGAGTGAACCGAAACAGATTTCCCAGAAGAGGTGAGATATGAAATGGATATTGGCAAATGAGTATGACCTCAGGAAGTCCGGAGAGAAGAAATTTTCAGCAGGAGAGAACAACTTGAGAAAAGACAAAAGGCTTAACAGCATAGGACTTGTTCAATGAGTTGGTAGCAGATCAGGATAACTGGAGTTGACAGAGGCACCAGAGTATATATTAGTAGGAGGCAGTCATGCTTTCTAAGTATAGACAGGGTTGTCCTTTTAAGCACTACACCGAAGGAAAAAAAACCCAAGAAAACAGTATTTTCCAAACAAACAGATTTGTAGTAGGGTTAAAATGTATGTTTTGAATAATCATCTTGATTCTGAAGTTAACAATTATTTCTAGGACCACTGACATAGAACAGTTAGTTAGCTTAGTTAAAACACCTCTAACTGAACTTCCTTAATAAATTAAGACAGGCTAAGCAGCTCAAGCTATTCAAACTGGCTAACCACTTAAGACAGGCTGAACACAGAATTATGTCAGGACTGTTGTCTAAAGCTAACCCTTAATGAAGCAAAGAGCCCAAGACATGTGGAAGTCACTTTAATGGAACCAGTTTCTTCACCTTGCCAGCTATCTCAGCCCAGAGATCTCAGGCTCACATATGTTGATCTTGTCCAGGCCATTAACATTCATGTTACTCCCACTTTCAGGCCCCTGCTTTGTGGTACTAAAGAAATAATTTTCTATAGTTATTTTCATTTATTTCCCCACTGTCATATTTTTGATCAATTTGTCTATCCAGTAGAATTCTCATATTATTTCTTGAAACACAACAAAGAAATTCACATAGCACGGTAGTAAGGCTTTCTCAATTCATAGTGTCAAAAAATATTAATGCAAATTATTATTTCTTTGTTAATTCTATGGATATTTCAACAAATCATTGAAATAGACAAAATTCTTTAAAGCAAAGCAACAAGGAAAGAGAAACTAGATACTGCTAGGTCTACCTCAGTGCCAGAGCTCTCTCACAGGAAAATGCATTCCAAGTAGACCCACATTAACCTAAACAAATGTATCTATAGTAAAGTTCCTTTCATCTTAGATACTCAGGAAGATTCCTTATAGAATAATTGGGGGTATCTAAGTGACCTTGTCTTACTTGGCGTTTTCCTGCTGTGAACAGACACCATGACCAAGGCAACTCTCTTTTTTTTTTCATCTTGTGATTTTTTTTTTTATATTTTTTCTTCATTTACATTTCAAATGCTATTCCAAAAGTCCCCTATACCCTCCCCCGCCCTGCTCCCCTACCCACTTACTCCCACTTCTTGGCCCTGGTGTTCCCCTGTACTGGGGCATATAAAGTTTGCTAGACCAAGGAGCCTCTCTTCCCAATGATGGCTGACTAGGCCATTAAGCTATAAGGAAAACATTTAATTAGGCCTGGCTTACAGGTTCAGAGGTTCAGTCCAGTATCATCAAGGTGGGAACATGGCAGCACCCAGGCAGGCATGGTGCAGGAGTAACTGAGAGATCTACATCTCCATCTGAAAGCTATTAGCACAATACTGGTTTCCAGGCAGCTAGGATGAGAGTCATAAAGCCAATGCTCACAGTGACACACCTACTCCCACAAGGCCACGCCTACTCAAACCTGTCCACACCTAATAGTGCCACTCCCAGGGTCAAGCATATACAAACCATCACAGACCTATACACTTCACTTTACTTTGACGAAACATCCTACAGCATACAATTTTAAAGTCAATGTTATTGAGAGCTGCAATGTGAATTGGAGATGTTGTCATCTAAAACAAAAAATATATAAATCTGATGTTATTCAACACTCTAAATTTTTCATAAATCTATTGTTATGAGTCTTTCAAAGGTGCTACCCATGAGACACATTTGAAACTGCAAAGCATGCTATTACCTTAATCCTGTCAGGGGCCACACTTGGAGGTGCTTGCAGTGTGAGTCTGCTATAAGTAAAGGCTATCCTCTCAGGTGTTATCCTAAAGGATTAATATGTGATAATAGAAGTGTGTTTAAGTAAATGCTAAAATCGGTCTCCAGTAAAAACAAAATGCAAGCCAAAACAAAGAGTAGACAGATATGCTCCTAATGAGAAATAAAAAAAGCCAGCTGTATCCCAAGATCTCTTCATGAAAATAAAAGCATGAACAAATTAGTAATTTCATACTAATGGGGGGAAAACACTCAATATTTCTGTTTGAAAGCTCCTAGAGAGTGAATCGTTTTCAATGCCAAAGTGCATCTCTTTGGAACAGGAGGTAAATTAATTTCCTTATATTCAGACACCTAAGAATCTTCTCCCACAACCTGGTCAGAGTACAAAAGCACTGGTGGATGCATAAATTTTAGCAATTTTAATTGTTTAGGAATTAAAATTTAGCAAATTTTAATGTTGGGCACCGTGGTAGGCATTTAATAAAACAAGGGGCACATTTTCAATGAAAGGTTTTGACAATTCATTTGGGGTAAATATTTCT
This sequence comes from Mus minutoides, assembly GCA_902729485.2. Classification (NCBI taxonomy): domain Eukaryota; kingdom Metazoa; phylum Chordata; class Mammalia; order Rodentia; family Muridae; genus Mus; species Mus minutoides. Next base: position 6,459,998 of record LR749491.1, on the reverse strand, counting down.
GAAAAGAATGATTTTTTCCAACTTTTATTAGATATTTTCTTCATTTACATTTCAAATGCTATCCCGAAAGACCCCTATACCCTCCCCCAGATTTTTAACGACCAGTGTGATGTTACTGAAGGCACAGCTGGTAAGACAATTTTTACATTACTAAAGGCATAGCAATCAATTGAGTAGTATAGCAATAATTCCACACATGCCACTAAGTCATCTGTGTATTTCATATGCATATATATTGCACTCACACTCCTATGCACAGAAATGAGCAATAGGAATGAAAGAAATCGACTGTAAGGAAATAATGTCTTCCAGTACAGCAGGACTGGTGCACAGATGAACTTACAGGAAATCTGCACTGTTCCAATCCAGACAGGATGCACGCACACATAACTCCATACGTGTGTGTGTGTGTGTGTGTGTGTGTGTGTGTGTGTGTTTATGATTTTTTAAAACTTATGTTTGTTGTGTTTTGTTTGTGGGTTTCTTTGTATTTGCATTTCTCATTAATCTATTGCTTATTTTATTTTGCTTTTGAGTTTTCAATGTTTTTCTGGTTTTGTTTTTTAAGAGAGGGAAAGAACAAAAGTGGGTGTGTAAGCAGGGGGTGAAGACCTGGTAATGATGTCTGAGTGAAGAAAATATAATCAAATGTATTGTATGAAATATTTAATTCCACATAAAAAGAGCAGATAGATGAATATATATATATATATTTAGGGTTTCTGAAGGCCTTTATATCAAAGATGCCTAATGCAATCACTACATAATATAGATAGATAGATAGATAGATAGATAGATAGATAGATAGATTGATATTTTATTAGATATTTTCTTCATTTACATTTCAAGTGCTATCCCATAAATTCCCATACCCTCCCCCTGCCCTACTTCCCTACCCAGCCACTCCCAGTTCTTGGCCCTGGGATTCCCCTGTACTGGGGCATATATTTGCAATACCAATGGGCCTCTCTTCCGAATGATGGCCAACTAGGCCATCTTCTAATACATATGCAGCTAGAGACACAAGCTCTGGGGTTTCCGATTAGTTCATATTGTTCCATCTATAGGGATGCAGACCCCTACAGCTTTTGGGTACTCTCACTAGCTCCTACATTGGGGACCCTGTGTTCTACCCTATAGATGACTGTGACCATCCACTTCTGTATTTGCCAGACACTGACAAAGCCTCACAGGAGATAGCTATATCAGGGTCCCTTCAGCAAAATCTTGCTGGTGTATGCAGTAGTGTCTACATTTGATGGCTGATTATGTGATGGACACCCCAGGTGCGAAAGTCTCTGGATGGTCCATCCTTCGTCTTAGCTCCAAACTTTGTCTCTGCAACTTCTTCCATGGATATTTTATTCCCTAATCTAGGGAGGAATGAAGTATCCACGCGTTGGTCTTCTTTCTTGATTTTCTTGTGTTTTGGAAGTTGTATCTTGGGTATTCTAGGTTTCTGGGCTAATATGCACTTATCAGTGAGTGCATATCAAGTGACTTCTTTTGTGATTGGGTTACCTCACAAAGGATGATATCCTCCAGATACATCCAATGGCCCAAGAATTTTATAAATTCATTGTTTTTAATAGCTGAGTAGTACTTCATTGTGTAAAAGTACCACATTTTCTGCATCCATTCTTCTGTTGAGGGACATATGGGTTCTTTCTAGGTTCTGGCTATTATAAATAAGGCTGCTAAGAACATAGTGGAGAATGTGTCCTTGTTACCAGTTGGAACATCTTCTGGGTATATACCCAGGAGAGGTATTGCTGGATCAATTGATAGTCCAGTTTTCTGAGGCACCACCAGACTGATTTCCAGAGTGGTTGTACCAGCTTGCAATCGCATCAACAATGGAGGAGTGTTCTTCTTTCTCCACATCCTTGCCAGCATCTGCTGTCATCTGAGTTTTTGATTCTAGCCATTCTGATTGGTGTGAGGTGGAATCTAAGGGTTGTTTTGATTTGCATTTCCATGATCATTAAGGATGTTGAACATTTTTTCTAGTGCTTCTCAGCCCTTCGGTATTCCTCAGGTGAGAATTCTTTGTTTAGCTCTATACCTCATTTTTTAATGGGGTTATTTAAATTTCTGGAGTTCAGCGTCTTGAGCTCTTTGTAAATATTGGATATTAGCCCCTTATCAGATTTAGGATTGTTAAAAATTCTTTCCCAATCCATTGGTAGCCTTTTTGTCTTATTGACAGTATCTTTTGCCCTACAGAAGCTTTGCAATTTAATAGAAGTAGTCATTAATAGTCTCCCAACCAAAAAATGTGCAGGACCAGATGGGTTTAATGCAGAAATCTATCAGACCTTCAAAGAAGACCTAATTCCACATCTCCTCAAACTATTCCACAAAATAGAAACAGAAGGTACTATACCAAATTCGTTCTAGGAAGCCACAATTACTCTGATACCTAAACCACACAAAGATCCAACAAAGAAAGAGAATTTCAGACCAATTTCCCTTATGAATATCGATGCAAAAATGTTCAATAAGATCCTCACAAATCAAATCCAAGAACACATCAAAAGGATCATCCATCATGACCAAGTAGGCTTTATCCCAGGGATGCAGGGATGGTTTAATATACGGAAATCCGTCAACGTAATCCACTATATAAATAAACTCAAAGATAAAAACCACATGATCATCTCCTTAGATGCTGAGAAAGCATTTGACAAAATCCAACACCCCTTCATGATAAAAGTCATGGAAAGATCAGGAATTCAAGGCCCATAACTAAACATAATAATAGCAATATACAGCAAACCAGTAACCAACATCAAACTAACTGGAGAGAATCTGGAAGCAATCCCACTAAAATCAGGGACTAGACAAGGCTTCCCACTTTCTCCCTACCTATTCAATATAGTACTTGAAGTCCTAGCCAGAGCAATTCGACAACGAAAGGAGATCAAGAGGATACAAATTGGACAGGAAGAAGTCAAAATATCACTATTTGCAGATGATATGATAGTATATATAAGGGACCCTAAAAATTCCACTAGAGAAATCCTAAACCTGATAAACAGCTTCAGTGCAGTAGCTGGATAGAAAATTAACTCAAACAAATCTGTGGCCTTTCTCTACATAAAAAATAAGCAGGACAAGAAAGAAATTAGGGAAACAACACTCTTCACAATAGTCACAAATAATATAAAATACCTTGGTGTGACTTTAACTAAGGAAGTGAAAGATCTGTATGACAAGAACTTCAAGTCTCTGAGGAAAGAAATTGAAGATCTCAGAAGATGGGACGATCTCCCATGCTCATGGATTAGCAGGATTAATAGAGTAAAAATGGCTATCCTGATGAAAGCAATGTACAGATTCAATGCAATCCCCATCAAAATACCAACTCAATTCTTCACTGAGATAGAGATAGATAGATTTTATATCAGAAAAATCTGACATCTGAGTGCTTGCTATTTGTATACTTGGAAATTCTTAGCATCCTGAACTTTCTGTATTTAATATAAACACTAGGATGTTGATGAAGCGTTATCAATAAAATAACTTGTACATACTTTGTACTCATAGGAAATAGTGTGTAGACTAGTGGGAGAATCAGCTGTACAGGGAGAAAACCTTGGCTCTGATATAAATGCACCATATGACTTTACAGAATTGATTATTCTAAAGTCCTTGTGTATTCATTTATTTAAACCATAAAGCTTTGTTTGCTGAAAAACAAAGTTTTGAGGAGTAAAATTAGGAGTGATAACATCTTTTAAAACAACAATAACTTCCTTTCTCCTAAGTTCTCATAGTGGGGAAAGCACAGGAGCAGGGCAAAGAAACAGCAGATGCCTGCTTGAGAAGCATGAGAGCTACCAACTAGAGGCTTACAGAAGCTCTTGTTATACTCCCCAGTGATCCACTCATGGCTCTGAGCCAATTCCAACCTAAAGAATTGTAATCGTTATTATACTGAAGTCATGTCATGTGATTTTATTTTCAGGTTATACTTTATTCCAACCAACTGTCCTTTATCATGGAACAAATAGTCTCAAGGTTGTCCGTCCTTTGTCATAAATAAAAGGTAATTATTAAACGACAAATTTTAATGATGATAAAGATAGCCACCTTGCACCATAGAGCTCTTTGTTAAAACATGTGGCATGCATTAACTTATGAGATTCTCCTCACACTAAAAATGTCACACAGACCATATTAATCTTATGAAAATGAATGAGTTTATTCTGACAACTTCTTTTCCAAAGATTAAAAAAGTTTAGTTCTCAGGAAAAAAAATAAAAAAATAAAGATCGAGTTTTCACGCCTATCCATTAAACGCTTGTTTTGTTTTTGTTTTGTTTTGTTTTGTTTTGTTTTTTATTTTCAATAAAAGACACATTGAGATCATAAAAGTATTCCCGTACCTGTTTCAGAAATGATTCAGGCCTTTAAAAAAAATCATCAAATTATATAATTTATTCTCTAACAAATCTGCCATCTTATGAGCCCTACAAAAATTTCCCTTTGAATCATTTTTTGTGCATTAAAGTGGAAAGAATCTCCAATGTAAATTTTTGACATGTCAGCTATAGTAGAGTGTACTAAGACTCAGTCAGTCCATGTTCTTTTGTTAGCTCAGTATTTCTAATTGCTTTGCAGACTGGCCTCATATGAGGTAAGACAGATAAATGATTCTGAGAGGGGTGATTGCACACCTGCACAGATCGACCCAACTGTCACCATATGGTGATAAGCCTTAAAAATACCAACAAGAGAGTCTTGTGACTTGAGCAGAATGAAAAAATATTATTTGTGCAATAAACTCTTGGATTTTTATGAAGGACTGAACTTTTACTTGTTGTATGTATCTGCTCTGATTTGAAATTTTGCAATTGAAAGCATGCTCATGTTGCTAACACACTACACTGATAAATATTCCAAAAATTTATAGTAATGTAATTTGATATTATTTACATTCAAAAGACCACATTGGAAGTCTGAGTCTGAAGTTCAAATTAAAACTACCAAGTCAATCAATATATTATAGAATGTTCTAATTAATAATTTATATTTAATAAGTACTACATAGAGCTTAGATTTTAGAGTCAATATGTGCTTTTAAAATGTGCTATTACTCTCCTATAGTCAATTAAAGTTATTTCATAGTGTTCTTACTGTATAAAAATATTTAAATATATGGGACAATATAAATATGGTGATTAGGTTAATTAAATGGTTATATATAAATATGAAAATGAATCTCTACTTATAACATATAAAATTAACAACTACAATTGTGAGAGAAATAAGTGTAAGACAAGGGGCACTAATTTAAACTTCATAGGATTAATCGAGATTTTTAACTTGGATATTAAGATGGATTTATAAATATCTATAGGACAGAAATTTATATTTGGGGTGTTACAACCAAAGAAAAATGCTAGGGGCTAGAGATATAGCTTAGTCAATAAAGTGGTTGCAAAACAAGCAAAAAGATCTAAGTCCTTGGACTCAAATATAAAAGCAAAGTGTGAAAGAATACTCTTGTAATCCAAGCTATGAAAAGAGAGAGACAGAAGGATCCCTGAGCCATATTAGCTAGCTTGCCAGCAACTTAGTGACAAATTCAAGGGAAGTAAGAAGGAAGGAATCAAGGAAGGAAGGAACAAAGCAAGGAAGGGAGGGAGGAGGAGGGTGGGAGGGAGGGAGGGAGGGAGGGAGGGAGGGAGAGAGGGCGGGAGGGAGGAGGGAGAGGGAGGGAGGGAGGAGGGAGAAAGGAAGGAAGGAAGGAAATAAAAAAGAAAAGATGGGAAAGATGGATGACAGAAGATGCCTCAGGAATGCAGTGTGACATTTCCCTCTTGCATCCATAAGCACATGCATACTAATGTGTGCTTGAACATCCAAGTGCATCTGCACACACACCAAGTCATACATACAAAGAAAAACGCTAGATGAGATGTCATCTTATGGAATGAAAGAGAGGCTAATAGAAACATCACCATAAAAACAATGAGAATAAATCAAATAAAAGTAAAGTTTGCACAGCAAGAGAAATACTAAGGTAGGGTCAATAAATATTTATGCATTCATAAAGCAATGTACTGAATGACAAAAAATACTGTGGTAGAAATGCTCATAGATTAAGACTATATAGACAAAAGTACTCTTCATTCAAGTGGAATTGTTTAAAGGAATGAGGGAGTTCCCCACTAGAGCAGAGACCCACATGCACCCAGGTCTTCCATTCTATTTTGATACACAAAATATTCATTGCCCTTAGTATTACAATGATTTCCAATTCTTTCCTTTTGGGCTACAGCATAACCCTTCTCCACAATTTTTTTTTTACTCTAATAACTAGAAATAACTAATTCCAGAGAGCAAAACCAAAACCAACAAAACGCACCATCACCAATAACAACAACAACAAAAATAAACCCAATGGTCAGAGTAAGGTAGTTCTAGAAAATGAGGTTTACAGACGGCAGTGGGAGAATGTGGCCAAATGCAGAAGACAGCAATTATTAGATTCAGGTTAACGCTCTCACAAGGATTTGTTCACAAATATGGGAAACTTGTGGAAAGTGCATAATCAATTCAGCTCTAGCCTCTCAGTTTTACTAAAGTGTCATTGTTTTTGTTGTCTATACCATATGCTATCCCTAATTGGACCACAAACCTAATTTGATTTGAAACAAAAGGCTGAGATGTAAAAAAAAAAAAAAAATTATCTGCTGATGTAAAGCATAACCTTTCCCTGTTTGGGTACAAGTCGTCCTTAGTCATCTACAAACAAGCTTTGCTGGCAGCATTTGAATGTCAAAGATGCACTTAAGTACATGTAATAAATGATCAAAATCTCTAACAACCCAAAATGAATTTATTAAAAATATTCCCTTCAACGATAAAGCTGGCAATATTTTAAAAAGATTTTAAAAATACTGTAACATTCACTACAATTTAAGAATGGAGCACTGCACCTGCAGAGGTTAATCTTCTAAACGGATAAATAGTAAAGCTTCCTAGATCAGCAGGCTCTCACTCACAGTGACTACATGGTTTAATAAACAGCTGGAAGAAGGAAAACTATGCTTTGGCTCATTCACTCTCAGCTCCTGGTTCAAGGTCAGCTTGCTCTCTTGTGCCTCAGGAGTGGTGAGGCACACCATCACAATGGGGAGATTATGGTAGAGCAAAACTGTTTACCTTCCACATGCCTTCCCCCAACCCCCCAACCCTCCGCCCCCCAAACCTCAAACATAGCATCAATTTGGCTAGACATGCTGGGGAGCAGGCCCACAGGATCCTCCCAGCTCTGCCTCCCCAGAGTTGAGCTTTTAGGTACATGAAATTATACCCAACTTTCTATGTTGCTGCTAGGGATGTAACTTGGGTCTTTGTGATTGTGTAGTAGACACTTTCCCTACTGAGTCAGATCTCCAGGACAGAGAATATTCCTTAATCAAACAACTATTAAAAAAACAAACAAAGAATTCTCAACTGAGGAATATCTAAGGGCTGAGAAGCACTTGAAAAAAAAAATGTTCAATATCCTTAATCATCAGGGAAATGCAAATCTAAACAACCCTGAGATTCCACCTCACACCAGTCAGAATGGCTAAGATCAAATATTTAGGTGAGAGCAGATGCTGGCAAGGATGTGGAGAAAGAACACTCTTCCATTACTGGTGGGATTGTAACATTGTACAACACTCTGAAAATAAGTCTGGTGGTTCCTCAGAAAAATGGACATAGTACTACTGAAAGATCCAGCAATACCTCTTCTGGGCATATACGCAGAAGATGATCCAACTCATAATAATGACACATGCTCCACTATGTTCATAGCAGCCTTATTTATAATAGCCAAAAGCTGGAAAGAACCCAGATTTCCCTCAGCAGAGGAATGGATACAGAAAATGTAGTACATTTACACAATGAAGTACTACTCAGCTATTAAAAACAATGAATTTATGAAATTCCTGGGCAAATGGATGTATCTGGAGGATATGATCCTGAGTAAGGTAACCCAATCACAAAAGAAGTCACTTGATATGCACTCACTGATAAGTGCATATTAGCCCAGAAACTTAGAATACCCAAGATAAAATTTGCAAACAAGAAAATCAAGAAGACCAAAGTGTGGATACTTCTTTCCTCCTTAGAATAGGGAACAAAATACCCATTGAAGGAGTTACAGAGACAAAGTTTAGAGCTAAGACGAAAGGATGGACCATCCAGAGACTACCCCACCCGGGGATCCATCCCATAATCAGCCACCAAACACAGACAGTATTGCATATGCCAGCAAGATTTTGCTGAAAGGACCCTGATATAGTTGTCTCATGTGAGGCTAGGCCAGTGCCTGGCAAACACAGAAGTGGATACTCACAGTCATCTATTGGATGGAGCACAGGGCTCCCAATGGAAGAGCTAGAGAAAGAACCCAAGGACATGAAGGGGTCTGCAACCCTATAGGTGGAACAACAACATGAACTAAGCAGTACCCTTAGAGCTCGTGTCTCTAGCTGCATAGATGGCAGAAGATGGCTTAGTCAGCCATCATTGAGAAGAGAGACCCCTTGGTCTTGCAAACTTTATATGTCCCAGTAGATGGGAATGACAGGGCCAAGAAGTGGGAGTAGGTGGGTAGGGGAGCAGGGCAAGGGGAGTGTATAGGGGACTTTGGGGAAAGCATTTGAAATGTAAATAAAGAAAATATCTAATACAAAATTGAAAAAAAAAACAAATTTTATTTAGCTGGTTTCAACATACAAAGAGATCACTTACTAAAATTTTTTGTTCATGTTTTCCCTTGTTCCCAATTTCTTATGCCCCCCTCTTAGGATTCTACTTCCTTCTGCATCTCTGTTCCCTCTTCTCTTCACTGGTCCTTTAAACTTCTTTTTTTTTTCAATATTTTTTATTAGATATTTTCTTAATTTACATTTCAAATGCTATCCTGAAAGTTCCCTACCCCTCCCCCCCCCCCGGCTCTGTTCCCCTGCCCACACACTCCCACTTCTTGGCCCTGGCGTTCCCCTGTATTGGGGTATATAAAGATTGCAATACCAAGGGGCCTCTTCTCCCAATGATGGCCGACTAGGCCATCTTCTGATACATATGCAGCTAGAGACATGAGCTGTGAGGTTTCTGGTTTGTTCATATTGTTGTTCCTCTTCTAGGGTTGCAGACCCCTTCAGCTCCTGGGGTTCTATCTCTAGCTTCTCCATTGTGGGCCCTGTGTTCCATCATATAGATGACTGTGAGCATCCACTTCTGTAGGAGACAGCTCTGTCAGGGTCTCTTAAGTAGACACTTGCTGTCCTATGCAATAGTGTCTGAGTTTAGTGACTGATTATGGGATGGATCCCCCCTGGTGGGGTAGTCTCTGTATGGTCCATCCTTTAATCTTAGCTCTAAACTTTGTCTCTGTAACTCCTTTCATGGGTATTTTGTTTCCTATTCAAAGGAGGAATGAAGTATCCATGCACTGGTCTTCCTTCTTGATTTTCTTGTGTTTTGCAAATTCTTCTAACTACACCCCCACATCCTTTCTCTTGACTTCCAAAAAATGAAGGGCAATCTGAGAAAAAAAAAACAAAGCCTATGGATTTCCACTGATTCTAACAAGGGAGGGATAAAGCTGCTAGAGGCAAGTTTGCATTTGCATTCTAGTATCAGAAGAAAAGCTATTAAAATTCAAAAAGTGATTTTTAAATGAATTTGAAATAGCAGCTATTGAAATGCCTGTGGTGTAGATCAGGACCAAAACTGCTAAAGTAGCTGTGCCCTTTGCCTTCTCATTCACAGTCACCCAAATCGCTGCCTCTTTATTTATGAGAGGATTTTTATCTCTGTTGAACTTAGATAAGTTGCAAAGTGATGCTCCACACATAAATTAAGCTCCTGCTCAACTTCCTGCTTCATAAAATTTTAGTGCACTTTGGAAGTCAATAAATTTATTTAATAAAAATTTTTGCCCTAAGTCATTATTTTTGGAACTTTTAATTCCTACTTTTTAAGAATATTAACCCTGGAGTTATCTTTTGTTTCCACAGTATAATATTTCAATGCCAGAACAGTGAAAATCTTCTAAGATATAGTAATATTAAAACTATAATTTTCTAGCAAAATATCTACCAATGGAAGAGCCCATTCTAATACTATTTCCTTAGGTATGATATCTCCAGAGGCAGTTTTTCACACTAAGGAAATGTTAGTGGCACTTAAATTTATCCTATGAAAGAGGAAAAAGCATGGGTTGGCATGATACAATAATCAACTGTGCACATATAAGTTTCATAGGTTTTGAAGTCCTGAGTATGAAAGAGTGAATCAAAATGTCTTCAAAAATGAAGAGAGATTAGACAATTATTTCTAAAGAGGGGGCATAACACAAGACCAAGAACCCAAGTCAAATTCACACTGTAGAGGCTAAAATTTATGGCATTTGCTTTACTGGTTTGATTGATGCCCAAATGAAAACAAAGCAAAACAAAATATAGATGCTGGCAAGGAAACGTGCCTGGCGAGACTTAAGGTCGGGGCAGCTTCATGGAATTTTAGAAAGCAGTGCTAACTTCCATTCCATTTTCAATTATGAGTTGGCGTACTGTGAGTGCTTTTCATAATCAGCATTTGCAGGCAATGTCGGCTCTAAATGTGTTCCTATCAAGTAAGATCCTGTCCTCATTTTAGAAAGTATGATTTCCTTATCAGGGAAGAGGTACCATTTGAGGCTATAAAATACAAATTGTTTGCTGGCATTTTCGAATTAAAATAAAAGAAAAATGTTAACTCAAATAGAGAAGAGAATGCTCCAAGCAGGTCACTCTATTGATAGGAGGAAAGAAATAAGGTCTTGTGTTATATATGCAGGATCTGAAAGATAAAGATAGTGTTCATTGTCCTCATTCTGTGAGGATGCAGAGACTTGGCAATGAAATGTCTGCCCTCAGTGGAAAACCAAATAATATAGAGACACATAAAAAGACCTACTTGGACTAAGTTCACTGTATTATTTGAAGAGTAAAAGAAGATAAGGAAAACTTCTCTTAGGCAAAATTCTTTCGCAGAGATGGAAGGAATAAAGTCTGGAAGAAGGAGAAGACTGCATACCGAACAACTGAGTCATAACCCCAGGCTTGTGAATGAACATCTCTGGAAGTTTGGCTTTCATGAAGACCATTGAGTAGAGAATAAAGGAAAGAAATGATATTAAAATAGCTACATCCGATTTTAAGACTCTGAACCTATTGTAGTAGCTAGGGTATACTTGAATCATAAGTGTTTTCTACAAAGGCATGTCCTTGGAGGGGAGTGTATGTGCACATTCTAAAAGTAGGATGGTACCTTGATATCATTTCCAACTTGTCCCAGAAGAGCCCCACGATAGCATAAAAGAAAAATCTCCTTGTCTAGAGATGTTAGAAAAACAGTACATAATGTTCAAAAGCAGGTTCTTTTAAACCCTGAGCCAAACACAGCCACAATCGGGAAAGGAGCCCAGTAAACTCAAAAGATGACTCTAGTCCTCAAGAAACACCAAGGTCAACATGAAAAGTACTGAAACCACTAGCTCAAAGCAAGAAGTCCACCAGAGTCTGCGGGAGATATGGAGAGCCAGAGGAGCAGGAAAGGGAAGACCACAAAAAGCAGCCTCACTGCAGAGAAACCAGACAAAGGAACGAGATGTCCCTGTATCTTATCCTTTTGATAAAATATAATTTAAAGGCTATACTACAGAGACTAAATGTATATATATATATATATATATATATATATATATATATATATATATATATATATATGTGATTAAACTCCCATACCAATTTCAACTTGAGTTGGGCTGTACTGGATGGAGTGTTGGAGAGGTTAGGAGCATGAGCATAAGAAGTAGACACTTTGGTTCAAAAGTAAAGTGTTCTCCAATGACCCTTGACCACCTACTGGACTTTAAAATATATATATACATATATATAACATACTTGTGTGTATACATTATATATAATATAGATAATAAGAGCAGCCACTATATGTCTTTTGGGAGAATTAAGAGTAGCTACATTTCAGCATATTACTAAATATTAAGTATTCAATGTGTATGCACAAATCCCAGCTCTCAAGTTAGGTACCACTATCATTACTCTAGAGAGACTTAAGGAGGTATTCTAGATTGCAATTTCAGTTACTCAAATCCTAAACCACAAGGACACTATATTCCAGGAATGCACGGGCTACAGAGCAAGTGCCAGCCCAGTTTTATCAGATAATAAAACCATATTTCATAAAGAAAAGGACAGCTAAAATGAGGGGCATAGAAACATAATATAAACAAAATCTAAGAGCATCATGTTCTATGCCGAAAGATCCATTTATTTTGTTCTTAAAGAAAAACATTCTATTGAGGTCATTTCTATAAACAGAAAGTTCCTTTTGCATAAGTAAGCTTATACAAATAATGCCTCATGGTTTAACATTTAGTGTAAGGAGCTGTGCTCTTGATGCAAATTACATTCCTTCTAGGAAAATAAGAAATAGTCTCCCATCATTTGTTACTTTGAACCATCTATACATTCAACCACAGAGACAGCTCTACATTTCTAGTGAAACTCACACAAACATTTTAAAAGCTGAAAGGCTGTGGAGCCAGGGAAAGCCCATGAAAGCCCCTGGTTCCACCAAGAAATTCAGAAGAAGAAGAAGAAGCAGTTACTATTCAAGTAACTATTGTTATGTAAAATTATTTTATAAAATCTGATGTTTGGTTTGTTTGTTTGTTTGTTTGTTTGTTTTGGTAAGAGAGGAAAGCAACATGCGGTATAATCATTCTAAGTTTTGCAGAGTTCATTTAAAATAGTGTGACGGAGACTTAGACACACACCCCCAAGACACATTGGAATATGATTAGTATGCAGTACTCTGTCTCCACTGGAAAGAAATCAGTGTGACCATTGGAAATGTTATTTGCTATTAACTAGCTGAAACACCAGCAGGTCTAAGGTACCTGCATCTCATTTTGGATTTAATTATGGCAATAACATCTCATTTGCTTCAAGGTATTACAATTATCTCCTGTTTCAAATTGAACGGTATTTTAGAATGAACGCGGTCAATGAAGCAAGTGGTTCAAAATGTCCAGAACACCAAGCTTTAAAGTAGATCACCTACATTTTAAACAAATGTGTTTATGCATGCAAAATGTGCTTCCTTTCATCAGAACCCATCCATGTGCCAATGAACACAGCACAGTGACTTTTTGATGATTTCAGTGTGATTAAAGGTTCTTTGTAATGTCAGCAAGTACAGATTGAAATAGGCATTGATGTTAATCAACCTCCTTTTAAAAATAATCACATTTTCAGAACTTCATAAAGTACCATGTATTAGGATAACTATTCTTTAATTTTTATAAGAAAATACTATTTTAGAATTAAATCAAATGAAGTTTCAAATCTGATATTGAATAAGTGTGGTACAGGCACCTGCTCTTGTTGTATATCTTTAAAATAATTCCAAATATTCCTTATCTACTGGGTGCAGGTGTTAGTGTTGGAATCTTTTAAATACAATGACTCTAAAAAGATTCACTTTCAATCTTGGTTTCTGGAACTCTTAACAGTGTGGCATACTCCAAATAACTGTGAATTTTACAGTTTTTATTTGTCCACAAGTTGAGGCCTTTATTAATTGCCCCAAATGATACCATTTCCCTAGAGCACAGGGAACAGGAACATTTTCAAATATGAAGACTCTGCATAGAAGTCATGAAGCCCATGATCAGTAAGTCAGACACTGTGAAAATATTTTCATTTCTGATAAAAATGAAAGGGATGAAAATAAATGTGATTTGATGTCCTGTATTCCTTTTGGTAATAATATAGTTGTCATAAAATAATGTTTTATTTTTATTGGAGAAAGGAGCCTTATAGTCAAAATTGTCTAAGAATGGTTTAGTGATTCCTGCTCAAGTACATGAAGAGTTTCTTACAGAAGTACTTCACAAACCGTAAGTGTAGAACTAGCCATAGTGCCTCAGAGCAACCAGGGCATTTGGGGATTTTTAAGTCTTGTTTTCATCTTGCACAAGCAATGTTCAAGGCTGTTCAGGCTCGTGTCTGCTTTCCTGAAGAGCTTCCTCATTCACTGACATGGGATCTTTCCCCATGAGATACTCTGGCCTTACTAAGTGTCTTTCTGAACCTTTGGGCTCTGGAAATACAATTGCTCAATGAAAACAAGTAGTACAGACGTGAAAATGCACTCAAAGTTTTCCTCTGAGCATCACCCTCATACTAGTATATTGTGTGTATTTGAAATCTCTTCTGATTACACAGACAGATACTAGGTCTGAGCAGAAGGCAGTCTCAAGAGTTATCAATCCCTGGTCTCTCACAGTCCTTGACACTACTGCGAATAGAAAATTATGTACAGCAGTGTTGGTTGCACATGGGTCCTGGAGCTCACAGATAAGTTCTAGGGAAAACAAGAATGTTGAACATTTGGCATTGTCTCATCAAAGGAAGAGATGTATGTTCCAGCCTGCATTGTGACCAAAAGGCTGGAAATGGTGGTAGTTAACATCCTGGGTGCTGAGTGACCTTTATACCTTTGTGTGTGTGTGTGTGTGTGTGTGTGTGTGTGTGTGTGTGTGTGTGTGTGTGTGTGTGTGTGTGTGTGTGTGTGTGTGTGAGTGTGTGTGTGTGTATGTGTGTGTGAAACACTCTTGTTTTATTCTTAAAATCACAATTATAACATAGTCTGATATGTTTTATTATTAGATATTTTCTTTATTTACATTTCAAATGTTATCGCCTTCCCTTGTTTCCCCTCCAAAAACCTCCTCCCCTGCTGACTAACCCACCCACTCCTGCTTCCTGGCCCTGGCATTCCTGAACACTGGGGTATAGAGCCTTCACAGGACCAAGGGCCTATCCTCCCATTCTCTGTATGATATACTGGATCCTTCTCCAGACCCTTAAGATAATACATGTAGCCTATCTACAGAATCTATCTTCATGGATGAAGAGATACATACTTTCAAATGAGTTTCAGTGTAATTATGCCTTATTGTGTGCATGGGATGGTGTTATAGTAAGCAGCTACTGGACTTAATATGCCTAAAATAAACTGCCTAGTGTCAGACTCTAGAAGTTTGAACCCATATTGGCTATGGAGTGACTTTGAACCAAATTTTCTTCTTGCCTCACATGGGTCATTACTCAACCAATCCAGGTGTTTGCAAGGATCCTTGCACTACAACTAAGCATTGATTATTTATTTTGTCTAGAAGGCATTGGTGAGTTCGAATTGATAGCCAACAAAGATTATTAATCACGAATTTAGATTTGTAACCATTTGATGGCACTCAGATATGCAAGATATTATATTTTAATATTACCATATCTTATTCCATTGGGTAGTTGCACATGTTCAGTGAGCACAGTAGAGAAGTGAAAACACACTTTTTGGCTTTCCACTGAGCAGCCCTTACACACTAACACATTTTATGTATTTCATATCTCTCCTGAATACACAGACACCTAAACGATTGCAGATTGCTATGTATAAAACATTTACTTACATGATTTGAAGACATTATAAATACAGATGTGATCCTTGGAAGAACCATATCTCCTGAGAATGTCAGTTCCAGAATATATCATTTCAACTCTTATTTCAGTTTTGTTTTAACCCTTCTTTTGAGTCAAGACAAAAGAGGCAACTTGAAAACAGTTTTCGATATGCTTTTTTGATTTGGTTTGATTTGGTTTGTTCTTCTGGTTTGGTGATTTGTCACTTAGATACTCATAGTCAGAAAACTCTCTCAAGTTTAGAAATTAAATCATCTGACCATGTAACATTCAGAATGGACACCAGCTCTACAATGGGGCCTTCATTCCTGCTGTATAATTCCTGAATACAATCTATAACTGCTACTTTAAATTCCAGCTCTGTTATTTTACCCACATTAACCCATGAATGCCTCCCTATTTGAAATGATGACTAATCTGGTACTTAAGAGTGAACAATAGCTGGGCAAAGAGAAATAAACATAAAAGATAACCGACTAAATGATCCAAGACATATAACAGATACAATATTCCAAAAACAGCATTATTGCCTATCTACTTTTCTTAAACATTGTCACCTTAAAATATTTCCATTTGTTCCATAGATCTTTGATTATAATCAGTGCATGTTAAGACTAATAGAAAATATTATACAAATAGTTACTCCTGATCTATTTAACTTTGAGACACAGATCAATGACTGACTGTATTTTTGTGGCTTTTAAAGACCATTTTTTCTATTTAAATGTTAAGACAAAATTATCATTCTCATGATAGATTTTTACTTTTAAGTGGAATTTTAAGTCTTCTGTTTTAAGAGGAAGCTGTGGTCATGAAGTTCTATTTTCTGATGACACGAATATTTGGCACTAATTCAGACAAAAGCATGATGTAAATACTGGGAGATTCCAACTGAATGCGGCATACTGGAGATTCTGTTTGTTTGCTTGCCTGACAAACCTGCCTATGTTGTTTCCCTATGTATGTATGTATGTATGTATGTATGTATGTATGTATCTTTCCCTGCCAATGTTGCTTTTACAACAGACCAAATTGGTTTTCATGAACTCAAATGGAAGGTAAAATGTCAGGGTATTCCAATAGGATTCTGTGAAGTGTGACCTCAATGGACTTAGAATATAAAAGTTATTGATAGAAATATTTTCTAAAAACAGCATAAGGCTTTAAAGTAGGTGGATTCAAATTTGGTACTGTTAAAAATAGCTGCCACCTAGAGCATGCTGTTCTCTTCTCAACTTTTAATGAACCCTTGAAAGCTCACTTGAGAATGATAATCAGGTTGGCATTATTCTCTAAGTGCCCCAAATCTAAAAACAGAATCAAACTTTTGAAGCAATGGGGACATAACACTTAAGGTTGGCAAAACCTCTGTTTTTCAACAATGGCATGTTTAACCTCAGTATGCAAGGACATTCTTTGACATACATATAATATAATATAATATAATATAATATAATATAATATAATATAATATATAATAAATATAATAAATAAAACATAATATGTATTACATATTATATATATTACATACACACAGTAATGTATTATGACTTCCATTTATAATGATGAAGTGGTATTTAGTAGTAGAATGCAAAGAATCAAATAGTTATCAATAAACACTGGCCTCTTTTACATATTGTGAACATCGAATTTACATGCTTTGAATTGTAGTACATCCTTCTTGCTTGATAGTGCATGGTTAAAAGTCTACCACTTGGAAGTCTAAAGGATAGCCAGGATGAGCCTAAGTTAATCTGAAAGGCCCTATCTAAACTGTAAAGAAAAGCAAAGTATAAAAGAAAAAGTGCCACAAATCAATGACCAATAGCAAAATACTAGTATCATTGAATTTTGCTTTCTCTAGTACATAGGCATTCTATTAAAATGTTAATTGAAACTTTGAAATCCTAAAGTTCTCTTATATGGTCATAGATTTAGAAAATTATTAATCATTAATGACTTTCTACAGTGAGATAGATACTTACACACACACACACACACACACACACACATATATATATATATATATATACATATATATATATATATAAAACAAATCTTTCCTTCACAGGATAAATCTTTTTGTTTTGTTTTGTTTTGTTTTGTTTTTGTTTTGGATTTTTCGAGACAGGGTTTCTCTGTATAGCCCTGGCTGTCCTGGAACTCACTCTGTAGACCAGGCTGGCCTTGAACTCAGAAATCCACCTGCCTCTGCCTCCTGAGTGCTGGGATTAAAGGCGTGTGCCACCACCAATACTTCAAAGTTGTAGTTTCCCAATCTCCATGTTAGTACTTTATGACAGCTTTAGTTTTTTTTTTTTTTACACTTTACAAATTTAAGATTGGGAAACATTCATTTTATACCTTAAAATGATTGATTCTTATCAATAAAAATTTAATTTGTAGTCTACAAAAGATTCCATTCTCTATATGTCATTAAGTCCTTGTTCTAACCTAGAACAAAGTTGGAGGATGCTTACAGAGAATCGGTATACCCATCCACTTTATCTTCTATTAATATTTTACTTTATTATTAATATCTATTCATTATATAACTGTTCCAACTAGTAATCAATAAACTTTTTAATGCTTTTTTTCTATAAATCAGTATTGCTAAATTTCTAATACCATAAATATTGTCAATTTAAAATATTCCCAAAGCACCATAGATCTAGCTTAAATAATCTGAAATTATGAAATATAACATAAAGATATATGTTATAGCAATTCATAAAATGTATTAAAGAAATAACAGCGTCTACTTATTTATACTATTGCCAATTATGTCAGCAAATGGTCAACCAAGAAATCAAACTACTCTGGTCAGTATATAGACACAAGATAGGTGAGGAGCATGATGAAGATAGATAGATGATAGATAGATAGATAGATAGATAGATAGATAGATAGATAGATAGATAAACAGATGATAGGTATGTAGATAGATGATAGATAGATAGATAGATAGATAGATAGATAGATAGATAGATAGATGATAGATAGAAGACTGATTGATAGGAAAACAAACCAACAGACATACAAACTATCTCGAGATGTTTATTGAATCTTTCATGCTGGTTCTTGGTTTATTACTCATTTCTCCACATTCAAAAATACTCTTAAGAATAAGACTGGAGTATTAGGAGGTTACATCTTTTCCAAGGTGTTTTTATGCCAATCATTCTTCATGCTGGTCTCTGATCCTTTCTGACCATCCTTCCTTCTCCACATTCCAAGGCCGAAAGACTGACTCCTTTAGGATGTCGGACTAGTACTCAAGTTGTTGAGACCAGAAATAGTTTTATAATATGAATCAGTGTTTCCAAACTACTTAACTTTAAATTATGCAGGCTCAGAAACAAGTTACCAGCCCTGCCAAAGCAGATTGTAGCTGTGCCTGTACAACCTTCTTTGTTTCTCCTAGTTTAAGTCAACTAACAAAATAAAAATCAACAAACATAAGATAAAGCCTCCCATGTTTATGAACACAATTCCTATCTTTAAAGAGTGATTTGATGACAGACACGTACAACAAACAAGATGTTTTCTGGTGCCACGTGGCTGTAACATTTGGCTTGGGGAAATTCTGAATTCATTGTTTTGAGACAGAGCAGTAATAAGAACCATTTAAAATAGCTCTCAAAGCACCAGACAAAAAAGTACTGGCTTTGGTCCTTTTGTTCTGTAAGTTGTCAATCAAAACAAGTTATGAACTACAACATGATAAAACATTAGGAATCTAAGAATGCTTCTATTAAGATGTTCTGCTTATCTGACATGAGGAGAAACTATATAAAGGTGTTCACATGTAATTAGTTACCACATTTTTTTCAGGTTACTCAGTAAATTCTACTACATTAGAAAGTACCCCCCAGAGCTCGTGTCTCTAGCTGCATATGTAGCAGAAGATGGCCTAGTTGGCCATCATTGGGAAGAGAGGACTCTTGGTCTTGCAAACTTTATATGCCCCAGTACAGGGGAACACCAAGGCCAAGAAGTGGGAGTGGATGGGTAGGGGAGCAGGGTGGTGGGGAGGGTATAGAGGACTTTCGGGATAGCATTTGAAATGTAAATGAAGAAAATATCTAATAAAATTTTGAAAAAAAAATTACCTTTAAAAAAAAAGAAGAAGAAAGGATTTCATCTTATCTGCCTACTTTGATCAATTAGCCCTAACAGCAGAAAATCCTGTATTGAGTAGAACTGTAGATATCTATTTGGACCAGGTAGAGAAAATGTTCAACTAACAATTGCTGCCTGATTACGGAAAGGTTGGAAGTTTCACAGCAATTGTTAGTTAAACATTTTCTCTACCCCTATTATAGAATTCCTTGAATAAATTGTTAACCTCCTCTGTAGTTAAGGTATAGACTTTTAAAATTTATTTTCCTTAACAATCTTGATTATCTATAAAAGGTTTGAATATGTTTATAAAGTGATAGTGCACCAAAGAAAAAAAGTCACAGTATGCTTACAGGGAGTAGACTAGCATGGCTGTCATCTGAGTGGCCCAAGAAGCAGCTGAGAGTCCGATACAGAAAATTACACCAACCAATGTACTTCAATAAGTCCGGACCTTTTGCTTGAATTAGGGACTGGCTGCAAGACATTGAGGAGGAGGGCAACCTCATATGTAGAACAGCAATCTCAAGTAACCAGAACTCCTGAGATCTCTCAGACTCTGAGCCACCAACCAGGCAGCATACATGAGCTGGTCTAAGGCCCCTAACACATATACAGCAGAGGACTGACTGGTCTAGTCTCAGTAAAAGAAGACACACCTAACCCTCAAGAGACTTGAGACCCCAGAGAGAAGGGAAGGCCTATCAGGGTGGGGTGTGGTTGGGGCTGGAGACATCCTCTTGGAGACAGGGAGAAGGAATGGGATGAGGAAATGTGGGAAAGTAGACTGGGAGGGAGAAAGTGACTGGACTGAAAAAAATTAAAGGTAATAAAAAAGTATACATCACTGAACCTATTTTTAAAAGGGGGGGGGGGCTGGTGAGATGGCTCAGCGGGTAAGAGCACCCAACTGCTCTTCCAAAGGTGATAAGTTCAAATCCCAGCATCCACATGGTGGCTCACAACCACCTGTAACGAGATCTGGCGCCCTCTTCTGGAGTGTCTGAAGACAGCTACAGTGTACTTACATATAATAAATAAAATAAATCTTTAAAAAAAAAAAAAACAAAAAACTTTCACTGAGAGGAGTTAGAGTTGAAAATGACACCAGGTCTTTTTTTTATTTCCAACCCCACCAACATAACTATGGAATACTCAACTAATTCTAGGTCTGAAAAAAGATTTCCATTTTCACATCTTCTGATTGAGTAAACTATAAACAAATTGATAGATGACAGACAGTCAGACAGATGATAGAAATAAAATAAAATAAAATAAAATAAAATAAAATAAAATAAGTGACTCACTTGTTTCCTTTTAAGGAATGCAGCTAATTGGTACTTTTATAATAAAATGTGAGTACAAATCTTTCCAAATTATGAGCACTTAGGTAGAGGAACTACTTCCTGTCTCAGTGTTATGGAAGCTTCTCTCGATCCTACACCTAGATTCCCTTTGTGATACTGTATAGATATCTAACTCTTCACAAAGGCAGGGAGCATCACTTAGTTCATTTTCCTTATACCTTTTTTCCTGTAGTTCCTGCCTTGTTTGTGTGCATGTCCCTGTTTATTTTATAATTTCCCTAAATCCCATTAATAGATATCCTCTAGTTCCTATTTTGTGTCTGCGTGTGTCCATGCTTTTTGTCTAACTTCCCTAAAACTATTTATAGATAACCTCAGTACTCCATGGTAAGGAAATAATTGGAGATACAGTGTGAAGGATGAGAATGTCTTTGAGAATAGGAGGCAAACCTTATTTACTAGTGCTACAACCTGATCTTTGTTAGAATCACTGCCACCATGGCCCTCTGGGAAGGAGAACTCCACTGTCCTCTATTTGTATAGACCATCACAATCTCTTGGAAGGATGCTGAAGCTCAATCCAGAGCAGGAGTACCAAAGGGTGGCTGATCATGACAGACACCCTTTAGCCTATTGACCAGTGGACCTGATCTGACTGATGACTTATTTTCTGCACTTGCTATAACCTTTCCACATTTCTCACAGCTCTGGGAGTTTCTATCCTGTATGTGGTTGCACTAATACCCTCAAATCTAATTTGAGTCAAGCAAAAGACTCCCTTCAGTCCCAAAAGACTTCTTAGAATGTGGAAGGAGGAGATTGTCCAAGCAGAAACTAATATGGTCCATCTAGAACCATAAACAGCTGAACGATGTATTTAGAGATCCATAAAGCTATTTCCCAGTATTAAAACTCTTGTTAGCTATACTACAGACTCCTTCACAACCATTCAAAATAAGTCACTACATCACAAGAACTTATCCAGCTTTATACAAGTTCTTTGAAATATTGATCTCTGAAAAATTTCAGGAACAAAGCATTAGGCTTTTTTTCTTCAGATCTCTCTCATTTATAAAAGCTGTCTTCTCTCTCTGGCACAATAACAGTAATTTACACAAATAGAAATGCCAGTCTGGTCAGACTTACTGGTCTGAAGTATCTGCAGACAGTAAAGTGCTTACTCACAGGATCAGCTTCCCTAATTGCTGCTATGAAGAAAGCTTATGTTCATTAATACTGTTAGAGAATTGGAGAGTTGTTATTCAAAATTTTAAAAAATATATTAAAAATGGTTCTGTTATAAACTGTTATTGCTTTTGAAAAAATGTGTTAATGATCATTTAATTTCTCTCTTGGGAAAAAAATTACAGAAAACCTCGAGGTTTCTATGCGGGCATAAAGTGAGCTCTAGATACAAGTCAAAATCACCTGAGAATCACTGTACAGGTAAAATCTGTGCTTGTATACGCCTGTTAAAAAAATTTGAGCCGTTAGGTTTCTTTTTAATCACTTTATTCATTTACATTTCAAATGATATCCCCTTTCCCAGTTACCCCTCCAAAAAGCCCCCATCCCATACAACTTCTTCCTCCTCCTCTATGCCCTTATGAGGTGCTCCTTCACCCACTCACCCATCACCATCTCACTGTTCTAGCATCCCCCTATGCTTGCACATCAAGCCTCCACAGGACCAAGGGCATCCCATCCCATTGATGCAAGATAAGACCATCCTCTGCTACATATGTACCTGTAGATATGGGTCCCTTCAGGTATACTCTGTTTGGTGGTTTAGTCTTTGGGAGCTCTGGGTGATCTGGTCAGTTAATATTGTTCTTCCTATAAGGTTGCAATCACCTTCAGCTCCTTCAGCCCTTCCCTTATCTCTTCCATTGGGGTTCCTGTAATCAGTCTGATGGTTGGCTATGAGTATCTACCTTTGTATTGGTCAGGTATTGGTAGAGCCTCTCAGAGAATAACCATACCAGGCTCCTGTCAGCAAGTACTTCTTGGCATCAGCAATAGTGTGAGGCTTTGGTGTTTGAAGATAGGAGGGATTCCTCGGTCGGGCTGTCTCTGGATGGACTTTCCTTTTGTCTCTGTTCCATTTTTGACTGCTGTCTTTCCTTTGGAGAGGAACATTTCTGGGTTAAACATTTTGAGAAGGATGTGTGGCCCCATCCCTCAACTGGGCCATGCCTATCTATAGAAGGTGGTCTCTACAGGTGCTATATTCCCTTTGTTGGGTATTTCAGCTAAAGTCATCAGCATTGTGTCCTGTGAGCCTCATGCGAACCTGGAGTATGGGACTTTCTAGTGGCTACTCCCAGTTCTGCATCTCCAATTTCTATTCAATATCCTGATCCTCTGTACTTCTTTCATGTCCATTCCCATACCTGATCCTATTCCCTCCTCATGTTCTCTCTCTCACTTCACCTAACTCCTGTGATTATTTTCTTCCCCCTTCTATATAAGATTGAAGCATCTACACTTTGGTCTTCCATATGGTTTGTGGGTTGTATTGTGGCTATTCTGTACTTTTGGGCTAATATCCAATTATCAGTGAGTACAAGAGACACTAGGGTTAATGTACCACCTTTAATGCCTCTATAACGAGTGACTTGCACCCATGTCTTTCTTGCTTTGCTTTGCTTTACTTAAAAGTAACAAGGAACATACCACTCTTTGCTTAGATGGCTTTACTCAACGAATAATCTGAAATAATGGCCTCTTCTGCTTGTATTCCTAGAATCATCTCTTAAAGTATATTTTTGCCTCACTATCAATAACTTTTCTTTAATTCATTAAATTTGCTTTATTGACTCTCTGGAGGACAAGTGCACCTCAAGGTCAATCACCTGGGAGGTATCCTGAGATAGAAGCTGAAATAACTATAAAGGTTGAAAACAGTGAATGAAATCATGTGAATTACCCAAATGAATAAAATAAAGTGAATAAAGTGGAAAAATAGCCAGCCTCATTCATGTATCAACTGTTTCTGCATAGACCAATAAATACATAAATAATTAAAACTTTAAAAAACCATCAAAATAACTCTTTTAAGATAGTCAAGTTAATTCATTTAAAATTTGATTTTAAGATTTAAGATTTTTGTTTGTTTGTTTGTTTTAATACAAATGAATTTTTGGTCCTTTCAACCTTGGTCTCTTTGTAAAAACCTTTTATGTTCCGAGCTGAAGAAGGTTAAGGATGCTTTCTAGAAAGTGAACACAATCTTTCAGGGCTAAGTTAAATGAATCATTCCAGTACACTGACAGGAATTGTGGGACAAAAAGTATAGGACACAACTCCATGGTTGTCATAAAGGCACTAACTAACATATGCACTGCACACATTATACACACACACACACACACACACACACACACACACACACACACACACACACACAAATGTAATCCATATCTGTTCAGAGAAAATTTAAGCCATCTCCATGCAGACTAATAAAATAAAGGATATGTGTAACCAAGAATACAGTCAAGCCATGCCTATCACTTCTTGTCTTTTCAAGTGGTTTATTTAAGAGGTCCATCTCGGTGTAAAATAAACAGGTCCATTGAAATTAACACAGTCATTTATGACATTGTTTTTTGTCAAGTTAAGGCAAAAACAACATAGCATCAAAAGTAATATACAACTCATGCAAAAATATGAGCTGTCATATTTTTTAGAGTAAAATCGGGACTAAACATTTTCATTTAAGGATTGATCAATCCCAGACAGCTCTTCAAAGTATCCTCTAAGGATCCCCTGGGGTTCAGTGGAGTCTCGTTGTTCTCTGATCTGACCCAAGCCCACAGGTGATAATTCTTAGCAGAGTATGAAGTACTACTCTTTAAGAGACTTGCACAATAGGATCAATTTGCAGGAGAAAGTGACATCCTTTAATTACTAACGAAATCTTGGGTTTCTAGATGTTTCTTCATTCAAGTGCTCATAGAAAAGCAAACTACAGTTTGACCTCCTATAATATAAAGGTAAAAGGGAATTTCCTTGACTAAAGGACTACACTCGTCAATCGTTTAGTATAACATTGAACACAAAGCTTCACAGCTTCCACACCTGTCCTAACTAGATGGAAGTTCACTCAGTTGTAGAGACTGGGTTTGGTCAACTTTGGTGTGTGATACTTTCATTTATTTGCAAGTGTTTTACAATAAATTTATAAAATTAATAAAATGACTTCACACATAAGAATATAAATGGTTCTATTGCCCAATTACTTGAAGCCATGAATGGACACAGACATGACTTCCAGGAATAGACAGATTCAACATTTGGATAGATGAGGCTTACAGAAACTGAAGTTTTCTCCAAAGACAAGAACATCTGATATCAAGAACAAGTTGGTAGGAAAGCAACAAACTAAAGATCAGTGGAATGGGAGTATTTCTGGAACTTCAGAAAGCTCATGTTACCCTTGCAGCCTGTTATAAACTAAAACCACCAAAACAATTATCAACCTTAAAATGGGAGAGAGCAACAACTGTATGGGTTATACTGAGGGAACACAGCATGTATCTAAGGAAACAGAAAAAAAAAAAAAAAAAGTCAGGGCCATATGGCCAGTGGATATTTCAGCAGACATCTGTGTGTGCAGGCAGAGGACCTCAGAACAGGATGGATTAGTCTCCTTCCCACATTTCCTCAGCCTACTTCCATGCCAACGCCTCAGTACCACTCAGCCCCTGGAAGTAAGCTAGATCTCAGCAGAGAGAGTTGCGGTGTATAAGAAACACATTATTTCTAGGTTTCTGTTGCTCTGGGAAATGGTAGTTCTAAACTGCTCTTTGTCTCATTGCCCAGCTTGGTAAAGGGAATGATGTTCATGGTCTTTTCAGTCTCATATAACAATAAGTTCACCAGAGCCCTGACATCCTGCCCACTGGGATGGGGAAAAAAAAACCTGCCTGTTTTGTTAGCAACCCCCAATTCACAAATGACACTTTTGAGTGCTTTCCAAATTTTGGGGTAGATGCCATGTGTTCCTGGTGATTAATGTGCATCTAATTTGTCAATTAGTATAGAACATCCAGTCCCTGCTATGATAAGTTTGGATGACAATTTTGTTTTGGTAATTCATCGATATAAATATGTGTGAAAAAACAAGACTGAAATACACAACAGAAAGGATGTTAAAAATAAAAATATATCTTGCATTATTTAAGTTTAAGTATCTAAAATCCTTTATAAGCTGTTAGTGATATGAACAAGGAAAATATTGTGCCATGTGGCAGGAAACTCGTTTATCTTAGAAAGGTTTATCTTAGGTAGGTCTACAAATGGTTGCATTCACAGCTAGTATTGCAATTAAAATTTTTAAGTTTAAAACCCACAGTTAAAATAACATGGACATACAGATGAAAACTGATGTACTGAACACACAAAGAGAATACACTTTTAAAATTTGATTTCAAGTACCCTATTACTTATTGCTATCATGTCATTCATTTATCATAACATTTAGAACTGAATAATATAAATATTTAGCATCTATGTTTCTTTAAGATGATTCTGGAAAGATGAATAAAGTTGCCAAAGTCTCCTGGATGTCTTTATGTGTTCATTGCTACAAAGTGTGTGGTTTTAAGGCTTGTGTGATGACTTTGTTTCACTGTGGACTTTTTTCAGGGAGGCAACTCTCTCTGCACTAACTTTCATTTCCCCTTACAACCCCTGCACTGAAGGAAAAACCATTTCCCCAAACTCTAGAAATAGAAGGGAGAGCCAAAAGGCAAAGTTTTAAAAAACAATGATATTGAGTTTTAAAATTCAATTAATTTCAAAATCACAACAATAGAGCACCACAGAGACAAGGTGTCTCTGAGCCTACAGTAGATCATGCTGTTCTCAAACACCACACCGACTGTGAAGCAGGGACAGCCTTCTTGGCTCCTTTCACTTCAGCATTTGATGAGGACCATTGCTGACATGCATGTATTTCCAGGGCACAGGTATGTCTATGACAACCAGTTTAGGAAACCCCTATGATACTTTTCTTTATTTTTTCAAACCAAGGTATATAGACAGTAGAAGTGTGGGATATTAAAATGAATATTCCTTGTCCTGAAATAGGAAAGAAAAATTAAAATGGCAAAAATTCACGATGAGGACAGAAGCATATTGGAGATAAATAGCTTGTGTTGGTTCAGCATAGTAGCCTGCTGTGTGACTGGCCTCTATTTAAAGTCCCTAGTGTAATCACAAATGTGGGAGAATGAAGATACCATCCTTTAAACACAAAATTAACTTTCTACTAATCCGAGTAGCTATGCCATATGTAAACAACCCTTTAAATGGCACCAACGTTAGTGAGCTATAAAACTGTTTTTGAAGCAACCTGACATAGTTACTAATGTTTAAAAAAATACTACCCTTCTGTAACTTTCCTCGTGAACATATTTGACATTGTTTTTGTTACAAATATTAAATATATGCATAATTATAATGTAGTATAAATTGAGGACATAATCTAAGACAATATTTGTATATAAGCCTAAATTTAAATCTACCCAAAAATACATAAGATACACATTACATCCCTGGTTAATATTTCATATTTCATTCACTAGCAATATTTGTGAATTAACAGCCTCTAGTCAGAGAAGAATATATTGCCATTATTTAGGAAAATAACATTAGTACTTAAAAACTGTTTAGTCTGCCTTTTCATTGGACAACTGAAACCATAGCTTTGTTCTCTATGATATAAATTAGAAAATAAAATACTAAAACCTATAAATAGCATGAAAGAACCAAATTAAATTCAGGGCTTTAAGTCAAAAGTTTGTGCTGTCTATATCTTCATGGGAAGTGATACAACAGAATTGCTGAAGGGTTGGAAATGTAAACCTTTCTTCTTGGTTTTCAAAATTTACTTCTATTGAGCTTATGTTTATGTGGGTGTGTCTGCTGCATGTGAGCATGTGTGTGGAACTGGCTGTGGCTAAGAAGTTGAGATGAAAGTGAGAGCCCCCTCAGAGTGTGGGAATTACAGGATTCTGTGAGCTCTCTGGTGCGGGTATCAGTATCAGAAGTCGAACTCCTGTCGCCAAGAAGAGCAGCCTATATTCCTAACCACTGAACCATCTCATCAGCTGATTTTATTTATTGTAGACCTAAGATATAATGGAATTTACATGAGGATGGCAGAGCATCATATGACAACAAGCACCAATATCACACAAAAGGAAGGAAGGGTCCTTGCTGATCTAATCTTTTGAGAGGAGGAGCCTTAGGATGCTATTGTAAACTGTTTTCGGGAGCACGCAAACTAACAAAAGTTCATTTTGTTTCCAAGCCTTTTAGGAGCAGACACATACAGAGTTGCAGTTAGTACTGGAGTGAGCTTCCTGCAGCTCTTTAACTAAATCTGGGATGGGACCTTTCTTTAGGAAATAGCATGCAGTAACTCCAGATGGGAGTAAAGAAGAGGTCGACCCCCACTCACTTCCCGTGAGACAAGCACTGCAGCTTCTGCCAAGCAGTGGAACAAGGATTTCATTGCACTCCCAGTCAAGCCCATGAGCAGGGACACAAAGAACCAGGGTCAGCCTGAGTCTCTAAAAAGAACATGGTTTATAGGGTGATCCTTACACAGACCTTGTCACCATAACACTCAAGAATGCTAAGCATATTGAGAAGAGAAAGGCACACTGCTCATGACAGGGTTGGAAAAATTAGGGGTGGATTTTTGTTTGAAAAATATTTTCTGATTTTTTCTGATTTCAGTTTGAAGAATAATGTTCTTGTCGCTTTAACTACACTTCACACACTTTTGATAAAATATACAGTTGATCAGCATGCTCGGTGGTGGAGTTAAGCCTTGTATGTGTAGATAGCATCAGAGCATACATCTCATGGACTTTCAGAATGGCCATGCTCCTTTTTATATTCTACCCATGCATGATTAGCTACAGTATGGAGATTTATAATAATCTTAGAGATTCAGAAAGGCATGTACTCAGCATTATAATAGTGATTGACATTCACCACAGACCAGTTTTTAAAGCCATTGAAAGGTCACCCTGGTAACTTCTGCCCCAGCACATACACTAGCTCCTTGATCTGTAATGCTTAGCTTTGCTCTGAAACCTGCACTGGACATGTGGATTCCCTTTCCTAGATTCCTATTGGAAGTAGCCAGCTGGAAGGTTCCATCAGGAAATTAGAATGTTAGATATCCCATGGCAGTAAGCTTATATCACTACTTTTCTTCTTTTAAATTATAATTTAATTAGATTACTACCGAATTTCAATTATTTACACAGTGACACACAGATCTAGATGAGACATCTTTATCAAATCACACCAACCCCACACTCCCCAAGACACAGAGAATGTCACCAAAGAGCAAGAAGAAGGAATGTAAGAGCAAAGAACAGAGGGAAATGCCGAGAAATGCTCTCTTCTGGATGTAACGTGTTCCACACTCGTGAAATCTTAGTGGCTATGGTTATTTGTACAAGATTAAGCCAGCAAAGGTCCAAACATAATCTGGGGAGATATTCTCGAGGCTTAGCCCTATACTGAAGAGCTATTCAAGGAAGGAAAAAAAATGTCATTATTGAAGGTATGTCTTGGCAGGCTTCTCATGCTCCAATGGACGACCCCATACTTTTGTAAATGTGTGCAGGACTCAATAAAATTGTGGCTTATCCATGCATTTGCTAAGGCTACCCCACTGCTTTTCCTCTTCCATTCAGAAGCCTGCATTTTCTCCAAGCTCTAAGACCAGTGTTCTCCACTTGCTCCTTCACCTGAGAAGCACCTACTGTTGTTTACCTCTGGACACTGCATGCCAATCACAAAAGATGAGTCCCTTCCTCTTTAAACTCACAAATAACATCTTTGTGAATGTCATTAGTTCTGGCTAGAAACGTTATGCACTCACTTTGCCTTGGAAAAAAAGCATTTATCATGATACTGTAACAAAAAGGGCAATTTTACAATCATAAATAATTTAGTGGAAAAATTGAGACTTCAAAAATAGCTTCCACTTTGATCTGTTGTCAAATAAAGCTATGGTTAAGCATCTGATTTGAAATCTCAGAAGTCATAGTCCATTTATCTAGAGACAACGGGCCTTCTGCTACAGAGGTTTTATCTGTGTGGACTCTCTACGGTCCCTGAGGTCTCTGAACAACTAATAGTACATTCACCAGTTAACATTTTTTATGAAAATGGGCACAAATACAATATTTCAACTATAAACATGATTGTTGTCCCTTGCCTCTATACTGTTGTCTTTGGCACCTTGTCTAAGCCATGATAAAATTTAACCAAAAGCATCTTGAAGGAAGGAAGGGTTAATTTGGCTTACAACCTACACTTCACAGTACAGAAGTTAAGTCAGAAACTAAAGGTGGGAACCCAAAGGCAGGAACTGAAGCAGAGAAACATCACTTCCAGGCTTGCTCAGCTTACTTTTAAAGACTCTGTGATTCATTCAGCTTGTTTCCTTATAAAACCCAGGACCATATCTGCAAAGGAGTGGCACACCACTCAGGACCACCACCACATGGGTGGACAGGACATTCTCATGTCAATCATCAGTGAAGAAAACAAGCAACACACTGATTTGTGCATAAGACAATGTTATCAAGTCACTACAGTTTGTGCCAACCTGCCATAAATTATCACGCACAATTATATAAGATGACAATTCAATGACATCAATTCAGACATAATTTGACATTCAGCTACAGTGAGAAAAAGTTGGGACCTAATATGGGTACTGTTATGAAGTCAAAATCATTGATATATAAAAAGGCCTTATTTATAAACCATGTTCTTCTTGGGATTGGAATAGGTTCTTGGAAGCTTTATATTGATCTATTCATGGACGTAGCAGCATAAACGTTCCAATGTAAGAACATCTCTGAGACACAGGTCAACAACAAGATACCTGAGAGGAGTCCCAGAGAGGATCCAGTAAGGACTGTGAAACAGAAACTACAGGCCTCGAATCAGACCGATGGCTCATTGCAGTGAACATTTGCAAGTAAAGGTGTATAGAAAAAAAGTTTACTGTGGGATACCCTGTGACACACTATAGCTTTCATGAGAAGTAAGTTTTATTTGTTCTGTTTATTTTATTTGAACTTTTGTTTTATTACTATTATTATTACTATTATTATTATCATTTATTATAGGGGGAGTTTGCAAGGCTGAGGGTAGATATGGAGGAACAGGTAAATGAGTAGGATTGGGTTGGATGATGTAAAATTCACAAAGAATCAATAAAAAGTGTGTGTTTGTGTGTGTGTGTGTGTGTGTGTGTAATGGAGGAGAAAACAATTTTGAGATGTGCAGCACTAGACCTGAGTTCCATTAAAAAAAAAGTTAAGATAATCATTGCCATTAAAGTTTAAAAATTAAAATAAGTCAGAAGAGCCGAGCCATCTTCTCCTTCAGTGTCAGACACTTCATAAACACACCATACCCCCCACCCCCACCCCCAGGGAACAGGATTTATCAGAGCCTTGGGATTTTTACATCATAAACCGGGAGCAGTCCTGGAATAAGAAAACTTGTGAGCAACAATACAGTCATGTTAGAGAAAAAAATAAATTGTTTTTCCATTTTCTTTAGGGAAATAACAAACAAAAATCAATTCCTTAGGTTTAAAGCATTGGGGGAAAAAGGGTGCTTTACAGGCTGAAATAAGCTAACTACTAAAAATACAACTATTACTCTGAATTTTATTTTTAAATACCTACATTCTAAAAGTATTCATCTTAAATAAATTTAATTATTTTATTTATTTTTATATTCTCTTTGATTCAAAGGGTCTTTAGGATTGAATAAAACATCAGACGTCATAGCACTTAATTTTCTTGGTTATCCAATGGTAACAATAAGAAGACTAGAAATGCTTCCACTCAATATACTCCCCTCTCCTTATCACAAACACAGATGCACATGCACACACTGAGAGAATAAGTAAATAACCTAAATATTTTAATGGAAGAATTAAAACATAATGCTAACACTAGAAAATATGGTGAAAGGTATTTAAATACAGCTGCATTTACATAAAATGTGTGATTTCTGTGTGACGCTGAAGCTCTCTGTTTCTTCTGAATGAAAGTTATTTAGAAAGGAGCTGAAGACAGGCCTTTCAGTGAAAATAAACAGAGAAACTTACAAGTACTGCCAAGGCCATATACTTCCATGGAGCATATGACTAAAAATTATCAAGGAAATTAATAATCTTCATCATATATAGGCTTAAGAGAAAGAACTATCATAGCATTTAGGGCAGTGATATCCGGGGTTGGTCTTACTGCCTGTTCTCACTTCTTTTCAACAGAAATTCAAGTATGAGAAAAAAGTTTACATCATGAATTAAACTAGTTATCTAAAAAATTCTTCTATATAGATTTTTGACATTTAAAGTAATACTCAATAATCAACCTAATTACAAGTAGGCATGTGGAATAGGTAAAAATATTTTATCATTTCTGCAATTTAAAAAAGTATTAAAGTCATTTTTTCATTTGCTTATTATTTAAGTCAGATAAAACAAAGTCAGATAAAACAAGATTCCATTATTGTTATAAAGAATTAAATTTTAAACCGTGAAGTATTTGCTCTTGAAAATTTTATTTAGATACAAATATGAAGTATACATCTGACCCATAAAGCTACTGACAGTTCCACCTTTGAGTCAACAAAGTAACATGGATTTTGCTTCATCAAAGCAGTTAAACTTGCACTTTGTTTCAAGACTATAAAATGAAATATAAACACTTCAGAACCAGATACTTTGTGAAGTCAAATAAAGACTGAAAGATGTTCTAAAATATTTTTTATGAATGTAGCTAAATATTAAAAGTCTAGCATGGTGTGATATATGTCTTAGACACTGGAGATGTATGGATATTTATATGAAGTCTCTAACCTCTAATCACTCATAGTCTACTAGGTTATACAAATAGAGACAGACAAACAGACAAAGGGCAAGAGACAGAAACACAGTCAAGAGAGGAGGAAGGCATTCACCCAGGCCCATAGGAATATCCACTGCTATGAAGAAAATCCATATGAATAAACACATGGAAATAGGTACATAAGAAATGGAGCTGTTCTGCATTTGCTTCTATTTTCCATAAAATCAGAAAACAAAGATCTTTAGGATGCTGCCTGGCAAGTATGGACCGTTGCCACATTAGGAGGCATGCTAGTCTGTCTACAGTGTGTT
The DNA here is from genome assembly GCA_902729485.2 of Mus minutoides. NCBI lineage: Eukaryota > Metazoa > Chordata > Mammalia > Rodentia > Muridae > Mus > Mus minutoides. Next base: position 6,426,780 of record LR749491.1, on the reverse strand, counting down.
TGTTCAGTGCTCTTAGAGTGATCCTGTATTCAGGAAGTTCCTGGACTGTACATCTGTTTCTGACACCTATTACCACGTGAGACTACAAAACCCTTCCCTCCTCTGACTTTGTACTTCTGCACCTCATATGCTCCTCTTCTGCAGCATCTACTTCACTGCCTGCTCATCCCCTACCTGCTTCTTGAAAATGATGACCTGAAAACGAGATTTTTCATATTGGAAAATATCTTCAGTCTTGATTGATTATTTACTTGGAATTAGAATACAGGGTGAGAATTGTTTTGTTTCCACTGGCTGAGTGCTGACAGAGTGGCTTGAAGTTTACAGGGAGCTCTTGGCATTCATGAGCTACCTGCTTTGTATTTATTGCTGCTTATTTTGTTTAACGGGAAAGTTTCAGGATGTTGCCTTTTAGCTCAGGAATTAATAATTACATGCCTACTCTACAGATTTATCCCTCATCTAATTGATGGTGTGGGTCCTGTGGTCAAATTTTGTCACTTACACCCTGCATTCCATTTCTCATTTCTAAGGATGTGTTCTACATGCTGATTTTTATGTTTTCCTATTTTTTAATGCTTTTTACACATTGGATCTTGTAGATTATTTCAGGATCTGTACTTGTATTAGCATGAAATATTTTTAATTACTAGCACTTATTGGATGGGCTACAGGGAATCTGATAGGACTTTTCTTATAGTTTCCAAAATTACCATCTGCAGCCTACTCACACTCCTCCTCATGCTTCCTGAGGATAATTTCATGTTCACCTTTATGTCTTTCGGAGTTGTGTGCTCTCTAAAATTCAGTTTCTCATAACAGAGAGGACTAGAGCAACATTATTGCTACTCTTTTTTCTTAACTATTTTCATGTTTCTCTTATTACACCCTGATCCTCAATAACAGAAGAAGTGCACAGGTTTCATAAACATACTACTGGGATTGGTGTGCCTGCTGCTCTTATTTACTCTCTGGTTGCGGTCACCTGCACATTTCAAAGGGGGCGCCATCTCACTGCTTATAAGAGAAGCAAAAGGAGACTTCATTTAAAATCTTTCCTTTCCAACTCAACTCCATATCTTACTATGATTTTTTCCTCTAACTTTAACTTTGCATATATATATATATATATATATATATATATATATATATATATATATATATATATATATATAACTTTTATTTGACTTGTCAACAGATCTTCCTGATGCTCTGACTCCTCAAGAAAAACACAAAATACTTTGTTTCAGAGATGCAATGACTACTTTTATTTTAATTGGGAAAGCAATTTATAGTCTTTATTATTTTATTCCCTGAATATCTGCCTGATTTCATCATTTTCCTATTGTAGTTAAATTTTTATTATTAGGTCTTCCTTAACTTATTTTTTAGGAAAGCACTGACGTCGTCTATAGGAAACTGCCCGTCAGTGTGTGCTATGCCTAATTGACAGTTTTTACCAAAACAAAATATTTCCACTAGAGACATTAAACACTAAAGTATGGTTTGGATTTGTTCAATTTCTACTGAGTCTTTTCCTGAAGCTGGGCACTGCCAATGTTTGGGATTGGCTGAGGAAGAAGGAGAAAGTATAGCCTCCTTGACTTCAAATATTTTCATTCTGTAAGAATTTCTACTATGCCCCGCTACTTTCTTGTGAGTTTGGCATGCTGAGGGAAAATATCCCCCTGGTTTCACACTTGTTATATTTTTAAGTATGCCAAAGTATCATCTTTTTAAGGATAATATGTATATGGTAAGTTAAAAAGCAAGAATTTTAAAATTAAATTGGTTTGCTGCTATCTTGAATATGGCTCCCATTTTATTAAAAATTAGAAAAACTACAAGATAGTATGTCATAAAACCATGCTCAAAATTTCTTTGAACAATTTTCCTTTGTATTAACATTAGAATTTCTTATAATTGCAATTTATTTCATATAGCTCATAACTTTCTCCCAATGGAAATCAAGTCCCTTTAATAAAGGTGATATTAAAAGAAAAGGCCTAATTAAAACTAGGCCAGACATCTCTATTCAGATTTCCATGACCCCATTATAAAAATGTGAAATTAAATCTCAAGAAATAACCGTTGTCTGATTTTATGTGTCAAGGCTCAAAAATGTATGTTTTTAAGAAACTCCCTTTTGTTTCTAGGCTAAGAAGTTTATTATAAAATCCAGGAATTAGTGTCTCTCTTTCTTTTTTGAATTTGACATTGTGAACTGTATGAGAGAACGCAGTGGCCTGAAGACTGATATGTGAATGGCTGTGAAGGTTTTCTGTGAGACAAAACATTGAAATAAGACACACAGGCAGCTAAAGAAAACCTCTTAACTCCAGAGTAAGAAAGAGAAGTAGAAGGGAGACATGATATGGAGATATCTAGATTATTCTAGACTGTTCCATTGGAGAACATGGAGAAGAAAATAGCCCAGAGCAAATGTTTAAAGGGAGAATTATTTCACATCTGGTGCCATATATCTCAGGTGTCAGAATTGCCACAGAAAGTAGATTTAAACTTTCTTGATAATACGTCAGAGAGATAGTACTTGATTCTACCTTCAAAAGGCAGGAGGCTCATTGAGCTGGGCAGCACCATAGGCCTTCAGGCAGTCCCATGAGGTCACCCTGACACACACTTGCGTTTTATTTGTGTTCTTAATCTATGTATCCTACTGTATTTGCTACAGCCTTGTTAAGCCATGTGCACAGAGGAGCACTGACTTGAAAGCTTCGTGAAAAAGCTATTCCACAAATCTATAAGCCAGAGACAGGTATTGCCACTTATTGCTCCAAATTCTTCATTGATCCGATCTCTCAACACAAATGGATATGAAAGTTGTAATATTGACACAGTCCCGATTGCCACAACATAGAATTAATTTTGAGTCCACTGGCATTAATTAATGGGGACATTTTCTTAACAAAAAACAGTAAGTATTATAAAATCCAGGCAAAATATAAAACATAAGGAGTAAAACGGCACATAATTTCATCCTAAACTACATGTTTAATTTAATTCACAGAATATTTTTGAATCTATTTTATAAAAATATGACAGGCAACAATGATACAAATTTGCAAAATCACAAAAGTACTGAAACTCATTCTTGTGTTCCATTTTTATTTAATTTTCTATTATTTCTCTTCAAGAACAGTATGTAATAAACTGTAGCATAATATGTTTTATTAACATTACAGATTGTATATGTGGAACAAACAGCAGGTAAAAAATTATAAATTGATATATTTTAAAATTCACATGCAAATTAACTTATTTTTTTATACATTTCTCTAGTAGTATGTAAATTACCTTCATCTAACTAGGAATGGCCATTACTTGACCATATTTGCTTTACTCATTTAACTACTTATGTGGCCTCTGTTACTTATTATATTTATTCTGATCTGCATATAGAGTTTCTAAATTTTATAAACTGGGGTAAATTTATGAATCTGCCTAATTTCCTCAAAGGAAAAACAAAGTTTTGAAATTGGATCACTGTATACTGTGGCTGCATTTTGAAGCTGATAGAGTTTCCTGATAATTAACTTAGGTCATATATTACATGACTGACAGGAAAAGCTATCAAAATAAAATTTAATTAAAGTATTTGAGGATATTAAATTTATTTCCTTTTGATTTATACCTTCAGACTAAATTGATATTTTCTTGCTTTTCATCTTCAGGCAGGAAGGATTCTTATATTGAGAAAAAAAAAACAACAAAGACAAAAGTACTTCAAATATTCAGATATAAAGAGACTGTATCAATTATCTCCTTGAAGTATTTCATCATCCAAAGTTCAAATGATTCTTGTAAAAATTTGTTAAATGCTTGTAAGGACATAGCTACTTGGTAAGGGCTTACTTATCAGTGTTGATTTGGAAGATGCCTATAATTCCTTCTCCAGTAACAGTTCCTTTGATCTGTGAATTCAATTACTGTAGTAACAACAGACCATCCTAGGCATCTTAGCATTTTAACTCTTTGCCTCCACTGGACCTATTAGTGTCTACTAACTACTCAGAACAATACTTCAATTAAATGGTGACATCAGAGCCACTAAATATACATGTTCCTAAAGAAACTTTAAATCATAATATTAGCAATATGTAATTTAAGTTAAGGATAGATGTAAGATATTTCCAGAGCAGTACAGTTTTCCTGTCTAAAAATCAACTAACTTGCCAGGTCCTCCCACCCTAGTTCTTCTAAGATTTTGACTCAGAGACATACTTTTTTTTTTTTTTTTCGAGACAGGGTTTCTCTGTGTAGCCCTGGCTGTCCTGGAACTCACTTTGTAGACCAGGCTGGCCTCAAACTCAGAAATCCGCCTGCCTCTGCCTCCCGAGTGCTGGGATTAAAGGCGTGAGCCACCACACCCGGCTTAGAGACATACATTTTAAAAAGGCATTAAAGTCCTGAGCATAGTCAACACTGGCTTCTAACTCAAGATCCATTGTGAAATTTGGAAATCCTTTTACTTTTGGTAGAGCCCAAATTTACCCTTAGACATACTTGAAGAGCATCATATCTATATTTGGGGATATGCTCAGGTTTTGATATAACTTGTTCCTGAGTATTTCCTTTGCTGGATGTTTGATCCTCAATGTGGGAATGTAAGTGGCGGTAAAATGTATAAGAGAAATATAGTTGTGTGGAGAAATGCTTAGATTACTCACTGAGAAGGTAGAAAACTAGCTCTCTTGGAAAATAGGTAAGTTGCTAAGTTTCTAGGTTACCATACAAGAAGTGGCGCCTAGCCAAGCAATAGTGTTTCATGCCTTTAAACCCAGTACTTGGGAAGCAGAGGAAGGCTGTGAGTTCAAGACCAGCCTGGTCAATAGAGCTAGTTCTGAGATAAACCCTATAACAACAAACCCTGTCTTGGGGGGGGGGGAGGATCCTGACTCCTCCTAGAAATTTGGCTTTCTGCCTTGACACATGCTCTGCCCTACAATATCTGTGGTGCCATTGGACAGAACTGGTCTCATGTTGTCTGGATTTGTAGTCTCTGTGGTGGTTTGAATGAAAATGGCCCCCATAGGCTCATGAGGAATAGCAGCATTATTAGCAGGTACAGCCTTGTTAGAAAAAGTGTGTCACTATGGGTTGGCTTTGGGGTATGAGACGCTCAAGCCAAGCCCAATGGCTCACTTGCACTTGCTGAAGCCAGCAGATCCAAACTGAGAACTCTCATCTACAGCTCCAGGATCATGTCTGCCTGTGTGCCATCATGTGTCCCACCATGACAAAAATGAACAGAACTTCTAACTGTAAGCCAACTATAACTAAATGTTTTCCTTCATAAAATTGTCACCATGGCATCTTCTCACAGCCATAAAACCTTAAGACAATTCCTAAAATAGCAAAGTTAATAAATCTGTTGAAATTAAAGAACTTCAGTACCAGAGGTCAATATGTTGTTATAGCAATGCACATTTGTCTATTGTAGTACCTTGTGAAGATTCTAGGCACAATTAGATAATATCTGCCATACCATATAAAATTGTACCTTGCTAGTTTTCTTGATAAGGTGTCTAATCAGATATGATCCTATTTCTAAATGGTAGGACTCCTATAGAGCTTGAAACATATTTACTACTTCTATTCTAAAATATCACACTATAGTTGATATGACAGTAAGTACCACATCCTCAAACAGTATGAAAATACCTTATAATCATAAATGGAAGAATCTTTGTAGCGTTTCCTGTAAAAGTGTTCTCCTCAGAATCCAAATTTCTACATGCTAAAGGGTTGAAATTTCTATGAATTTGACATAATAACAGAAATAAATTAAATTTAGTTAGTATCATCTTAACCTACATTTGGAAAGGCTACTATAATACTTGAAAGCAGTAAAAATTACTAAAAAGATTTTGTCTTTCAAGTAAACAAGGAATGAAAAAAAGCAACTGGAGAAGCAGCTTCTCACTATTGCTCTGTAAGACAGCTTGACATCAAGGAGCGTGATATCTCCAGTTCTTTTACTGACAGGATTGTTTTAGCTATCTTAGGTGTTCTGTTTTTTCCATATGAAGTGAGAATTACTCTTTCAAGTTCTGTAAAAATTGTGTTGGAATTTTGATAGGAATAGCATTGATTCTATAGATTGCTTTTGGTAAGATCTTAGACTCTGTTGTCTGCTATTGGATGCTCTTCCCCAACTGGACTGCCTGGTTGGATGAACCTCAGCAGGGAGGATGTGCCTAGTCTTGCTGGAACTACATGCCCCAGGGTGGGGTGGTATCCAATATGGACTCTTCCTTCTCTGAGGAGTAGAGGAGGGGGAGTTGGTGGAGGGGTGAATACTGGGGTAAGTTTATAAAATTCCATTTTGTTTTTAAAATATAGTCACTGGGGGGACTTGGTAAGAGCTGTAAGTGGACAGAGGGAGGGGTAGGAATGATCAATGATCGATGTAGATGCAATACTTCTAAATGAAGTCGAAAGAATTTTTAAAGTGACTATATATTTTTTTAAATGTCATAATTGCTTTTCCAACTTTGTCACCTAGACATTTTACCCTTTAAACCAGAAAAATAGTATCAAATAAATCGTACGGTGCTTAACTTTTATTGGATAATAAAGTAGTCCAATTGGAAAGATGCTGTTTAAGTGTGGGGATTTCAAGTCATGTGTATCTCCTTGTAGCTGGTAGAGGTAAACAAGAAGAACTTCAAAGATTCAATGAGTAAGATGGAAAAATATCTTAAAGCCTTGGGGCTTTTTCCTTTTCCAGATACTCTAAAATATTCATTGAACGTGCTATGAATTGCCATTGAGAGAGAGGAAGCTACCACCCCATTGTCACTGACTCTATGCAGTTCTGGCTCCTGAGCCCAAGGTTTATGAATTAATTTATAACCTGTTGGCTTTCTTGTTCCTTTCAGAGGAGACTTCAAAGGGTTTAGGATTAAAGGGGTTGAAGAGCTCTCTATAAAGCTAACCAGCTCTACAACACTTTAGAATGAGTCCACCATGCTCTAAAGCTCATTAACAATGGCCTTAACTGAGCCTAACCTCTAGTAAAACCAAACTCACCTTTATAACTTGTCTGCTGTGGACCTCTCTCATTCTCTTCTCCCATTCGGTTTATGTAGTTTATTTTTATGATATTTTCATCTCGCTGCTTCCTTTTGCTGTTCAAAATGTGAACTTTGAATCTGAATTCTTTTTCTTGATCTTGCATTTTTTCCCTCCATCACCTAATCGCGTGACAGGCAAATTACGTATCCCTCATAGATACTATGGAAGAAAATGACTCGTTTAGAAACAACACAAAGTTAGCTTTCAGCTTCTAAGGTTAAGGAGTCCACGCTGAAGACAAAACAGATAATATTTTCTGGTTTAAAGTCAGCACCTCCTAGCTGTGTCAAATAGGTAGAAGGGACAAGGTACTTGTTTTTGGTACTAATGACATTCATTTTCACACTCTAAACAGTTCGAAGGTTCTGCATCCTCCATTCATCCCCTTGGAAGCTAAGGTTTCAACTTACATTCATAGGAACAAAAGCACTGACGTAATAAAAATATATGTGGCATATTTTCCAAACTTGGTTTTAATGTTTTAATTTTTATGTATTTGTCTTTGTTTTCTTGTGTGATCTTAACCCAGGATCTTACCATATAGTCCAGACTAGCTTTGTATGGAGATTTTTTTTTT